>CAJQUN010001139.1:0-101756 GCA_907163345.1 Haberlea rhodopensis | reverse complement strand
AGGAAGTCGGAGATGTTGGGAGTGTTAATGCAAGTATCGGACAGGCAAATCCTCTACCTCCACCGGCCGTAGGCATGGAACCCGTGTTCAGTTATTGCTTGCCGGGTGAGATTAGCTTGACGCAATTTCTATCTATCATCCGCCCCGGTTTGAGGGACAGAGTCCGGAGAAAGCTGAAGAGTGGCTGGAGAGACTTGAGCAGATCTTTGTATCGGCTCCTTGTGCTATTACTGCTTGGTGAGGCTGGCGGAGTTCCAGTTGGCTAGAAAACCATTGATGTGGGTGGAGGAGCACAGTGATGGAGATGAGAGCACTAGGTGTGTGATTGATTGGACGCTCTTCAGGACCAGGTTCTTGAACCGATACTCCTCCTGGCAGCAAGACAGACAAAGGAGGATGAATTTACCAGTTTGAGGCAGGGGAACATGTCAGTGGCGGACTATGCCACACGGTACTCTTCGTTGTTGAGGTACGTTCCCACATTGCCACCAGTGGGCACGCTAAGATGAGGAACTTTATGAAAGGGTTGCGACCGGAGCTCTATGACCGGGTTATCACAAAAAACCCAACTTCTTTTGATGATGCTCTCACAAGAGCGGAGCTTGCTGAGCTAGGAGTGGGAGCTTACGCCATGCCACCACCGGTACCGCAACAGAGGCAGACTAGTGACAGTTTGAGGCCTCGGGGTGAGCCATTTAAGCCCCGTGGTGCCTCTTCATCTTCGCGATATGGTGGAAAGAAACACTTTGGACAGAAGCAGGATAACAAGAAGGGTAATTGGTCGGCCAATCGAGGGTCTTCACAGGGGACAGGCCGGGAGAGCCGAGGTGCAACAATTGTGGAGGGCCACATTCGTCAACAAGTGTCCTGCATGCTATATCTGTGGCAAGATGGGCCACATTGCTCGGTATTGCCCCACTCAGGGAGGACAGTCAGAGTATCAGGGCAACAGGCCGAGATTTGATGACCGGACAGTGCAGCAGAGGCAGCAGTTTGGGCCTCGACCATCGGGGGGTCAGACAGTGGGACCACCCCAGGGGCAAGTATATGCACTGACCAGGGAGCAAGCTCAGGCAGCTCCAGAGGAGGTGATCGCCGGTACGTGTCATTTATTTACGTACCCTGCTTTTATTTTGATCGATACAGGTGCCTCCCATTCTTTTGTATCGGTGGGTTTTGTGGAAAGACACCATATGCGCACGTCTTCTTTACCCACGCCTCTCCTTGTCTCGACACCCACTGGAAGAAATGTAGTTACTGATCAGTTTATGGCAGACTGCCTCCTTTATTTTGAGGGCAACGAATTGAGATCCGACTTGATTGTGCTGGGTATGTCAGACTCGACTGCATCTTGGGTATAGATGTTCTGAACAGATATTAGGCAGTGGTAGATTGCCGACAGAGGACAGTGAAGTTCAGACCTGAGTTGGGCAGTCAGTGGACTTTCTTTGGCAACGGGTCTCGTGCGAAGATTCCGTTGATTTCAGCGATCAAGATGGACTCAGTTATTGGAACGTGGTCCACACGGGCTATCTTATTTATGCCGTGGACGACAGTCTGGGAAGAGTAAAGAACTCAGAGTTGAGGATGTCCAGTAGTGGCAGAGTTCGCTGATGTATTTCCAGAAGAGATCCCAGGATTCCCACCGGCTAGGGAAGTCGAGTTTGGGATCGAGCTGTTGCCAGGGACATCCGCTATCTCTCGTGCACCTTATAGGATGGCACCGGCTGAGCTGAGAGAGTTGAAAGAACAGTTGCAGGATCTCTTGGACAAGGGATGTATACGCCCGAGCGTGTCGCCATGGGGCGCACCAGTTCTCTTTGTGAAAAAGAAGGACGGTTCGATGCGGTTGTGTATCGATTACCGGCAACTGAACAAGGCTACAGTGAAGAACAAGTATCCTCTTCCAAGGATCGATGATCTGTTGATCAGTTGCAAGGTACCAGGGTGTATAGTAAGATTGATTTGAGATCCGGGTATCATCAGATTCGGGTCAGAGAGGAAAGATGTGCAGAAGACAGCGTTCCGGACCCGATATGGACATTATGAGTTCCTAGTGATGCCGTTCGGCGTGACGAATGCTCCAGCAGTCTTCATGAGTCTGATGAACAGAGTGTTTCAGCAGTATCTTGATCAGTTCGTCATCGTGTTCATAGACGACATTCTTATCTACTCCCGGAGCGAGGAGGAGCATGTGAAACACTTGAGGACAGTGCTTCAGATTCTCAGAGAGCATCAGTTGTATGCTAAGCTCAGTAAGTGTGAATTTTGGCTGAGCAGAGTGTGGTGTTTCTGGGGCATGTCATTTCGAGCAGTGGGATATCTGTAGATCCCAAGAAGATTGAGGCTGTGATGGAGTGGGCTGCCCCCACTTCTGTGCCTGAGATTCGGAGTTTTCTTGGTTTGGCCGGGTATTATCGGCGCTTCGTCGAGGGCTTTTCGAAGATTGCCAAGCCGCTGACTCAGTTGACCCAGAAGGGAGTGCCTTTCTTTTGGTCAGAAGCTGTGAGACCCCGTTATCACATCAAGATATTAAGGTGCAATTTAGAGAACTAAACATACATGTGATTATATCAGAGTAATGTGCCGTGTTGATTAACCTGAGCTTTAGAGATTACAGTACCAAAATGTTCCAAAAGGAAAGACATACTTCCTATAAAGGTACTACATCATAGTCTTACTCTACTCAGTAGAAGCTATACAAAAACTCTAACATGCTAATCCTGTAGCACTCCTTACAGCTCAGCATATCAACCCCGGCCCTGGTTCTCGTCAACAAAAGCACCTACAAAGACAACCCCCCCAACACATGAGCATAACACAATTTATATTTAACATAATATGAAAGTAAGGCATAAATGCAAATCTTAAACACAAGCCCTTCCTGTATTTCCAGCATTTATATCGCCCATTGGTTGTCCCTGTACCATAATTCATAATAGAAACACATTATATGAATGTATGGATATGCAATGTCATGACATTCCTTTTCCCTTAAATCCTTATTTCATCCTGAGCCCTTATCATTAGTACATTTTAATGCTTCTTGCTACTCCATGTAAGCGGAATTCTTCATCGCTTCCAATGGACTTTAGCGTTGCTACTCCATGTAAGCGGAATTCTTCATCGCTTCCAATGGACTTTAGCGTAAGCCATTAAAATCCTTACTAAGATAACCTTGACTCGTGAAATACACCTCTTATATTTCACAACATACATATGCAAAAACGATGCATAAAAAAAACATGTATCATAACCATAATGCACCACATTGCATTCATCATGTGTCATAAAGACAAACATAAAGTACATGTTACCGTTGGGATGCCCGTACGTCGCTTACGTACCTTTCAAAAGATAGAGGAGTCAATCGACTTTATCTCCTCGGTTGTGCTGGCACCTGGGATGGTTCTACATAGCCACACAACACAATATTAGGCACCTCATAATAATCCGGAAGCAAAACCAAATTTTAAAAAACCAAATTAATCCTACAATATCATCTCGCGATCGATCGCCCATGAGCCCCGATCGATCGCGAGATGCTACTGCCTCGCATACCAAAAAAAAACATTCAGCGATCGATCGCCCCAATATTGGCGATCGATCGCCAAAACCTACTGGAACGTCGCGATCGATCGCGCCTCCTTGGCGATCGATCGCCAACCTTGTTCCTTTGGCGATTTTCCAGAATTGCTTAACACCGATATTCATACCCTTAAATCTAACATGAAGGACATAATACATACCAAGATCATCATGCTAGCATTTGAACTACACTACCTGTGATGACCAGGGATTATAGGTGTTAATCCCGTAGTTTTAATAATCCCTAAAGTGGTTTTACGTGGCGATTTGGAAATTAACGGAGGTGTTGGGCCTTCTGGGCTCGTTTAATTGGGTAGTTGGGATCGTTGGATCCAGAGGTTGAGATTGTATTCACATTTCGGTGAAAAACCTAAGAGTTGGGTTTTTTAATGTGTCTCGGGATCTCGGGTGCTGTGTGAGCACCGGTAGGGGGGTTTTGGAGTTAGAGAGAGAATTTTTGAAAACAGATGATTTTTAAGGAATCATGATGTATTTGTGGGGCTATTAATTTTTCGGGGTATTTTTGCTATAAATACCATTTGAACCCAAAATTTCCGAAATAATTTCATTTCAGCCCTCTTCTTCCTCTCTCTTTCCCGTCCGCGCGATTTCCCGTCGCCTCCCCTGCCCCGCGGCTTCAGGCCGTGCGCCCGCCGCCGATCGGCGCGTCCGACCTACCCACGGCGTCGTCTCGGCGAGGCGCTTCTTTCCCCTCCATCAATTCGAAGTTTCTTCGCGTGTGGAAGTCGGAATTTGCGGAAGTGCGCCGATCCCCAATTTCTAGGGTTCTTCGATTTTTCGTTCGATTTCTTCCGATTTCGTTTGGGTAACCTTCCTAACCCCCTTTTCCATGCTTGTGATGTATTTCCCTGCCTAATTGTGATTTATTGGCTCGAATTTATTCGAATTTCGTTGGTTGTGGTTCGAATTTTTGGATGTGTGGGTGAAGTGGGTTCGAAAATTGTGATCTTTGGAAGGGGTGTGGCGATTCTTGTTATGGGTCATTTATTACATGTGTAGATGTATTGTTGATGCTTAATTGAGTTCGAATTTAGGGCTTGAAATTCGAAAATTTGGGGGTTTGGCATGTGGGATGATTATTCATGCTATGGATTGATTAATTCACATTTTAGATGAATTATGGAATTATTTGGGTTCGAAATTGTGAGATTCGGGTTCGATTTTTGTAGGGTGTTCTTGAACAATTTCGATATTGTCTCATTTATTTCCCTCCCTGCATGTACCCTGCCCCGGGTCTTTTAAAAGGTTGATTGTCGTGTGTTGACAATATTTTGAGGGATATAGGTGTGCTTGAGCATGGGTTGCATGTTCGTAAATAATTGTGAATTATTTATTGTGTTAGCACATCGTTCCTCGGGGCATGGAACTCGGGCAAGGTTTGGCTCGGACTTCGGAGATTTAAGGTACGTGCGACGTACGAGCATTTCTATATATTTGGGCATTTGTGAATGCATAATGAACTGTGATTTCATTGAATAATCGCGCATGAGGATTATATATATATATGTTGATATAGCCAAGGAATGACCCAAATCTTGATATCGCCGCTTGTAGCGTGCGTGACCCTAGAGTAGGATGACTCTTGCATGATATATGGGGTACTGGGTTTATATGACCATTGTAGGGCATTTGAGATGCCTGAGAATGATCGTGGGGATCATGTATTCATTATAAGACATTTGAGATGTCTATGTATAATGAAGAATTGGTAAAATAAATGCTAGGCATTCGAGCTATCCGTGATTGATAGCGAGGTTGTGAAATCAGTATTAGATATTGAGATATCTATATTTGCATGATTAATGAGTTGCAACCACTATCTGTTGATATTCGAGTATTAGGCATGCGATGAGTTAATCAATGCGTTGATTTACTGATTTTTGAGATTTGATGAGTTTGATGTTGTGAGAACAGGGACAGTACACGGAATCCCGGATGAGGATGTTGCCATCCAGGGAGTATCATTTAAATTCATTAGTATTTACTTGTGTTGTAAATTATGAATTTCATTATTATGATTATGGGATTTTGTGTATTGGTATGCTCACCCCGTTGGGGGCTGTCTCTGTTGGGACAGGTGGACAGGTACATCGATGGCTATGGAGCTGAGCTCGAGCTGTTGATTTGAGGTACTTCCAGGATCGTGGTACCAGGGCTTGATGGAGCACGGTATCGTATAGAGTACCTATATATACACCTGAGGATTTATACATAGTCATGATGCTCGCATGTGAGCACGATTATACTTGTATATGGATTGTATATAAAGGCATGAGCCTTTCTCTCTTTCATTTAAGGTTGCATGCAATTAGGTTGAATTGCTAGAATGATATGAGAGTCATTGGTGTATTATGTGGGTGTTGGAACCCACTTTTGTTGACATATGTGTGGTGTCTTCCCTGGCTGGGAATCTACTTGTATTACTGCTTTCTGTTGAGTATTATGCTTTCCCTGGCCGGGAATTTTGTTATGTGTTGTACTCTTTTTTTGGGATAGCTCTATTTATGGGGAGACTCTGCCCAAATTTTTTATAAAAGTTTACAATGTGAAAAGTGGCACCAAGGGGTTGGTAAAGGGCAAACATATGAGTCTTTCATTGACAGGCAATGATTAAGTATCATCAGAGCTTCCCGATTGACATTTTATAGAAAGCATGTACCACACATAGTGGTTAATACACTAATCAAGGTTTAAGGGCTTGGGGTCCTTACATTAGTGGTATCAGAGCAGTGGTTGCTCATTGGGGCTGTTAAGGGCCTAAGAATTTATTGATAGCACATACTTATGCATGATGGCATTAATGTTGTATGACACAACTAGTTGTTTATGTGCTTTTTCTGATATGAAAAGTGGTGTTGCTAATCAGTGTGATTGCAGGAATCGTGTGCGACGCGATATGATGGCATTAGTGGTAATGTCTGGCACTCCGTATGTTACGTGCCAAGGAATCTGATTATTGTGAGAGAATCAGGTAAAGGGATATTTCCGAGGGTAACATGTCTTGGTATACGTATTGACTTGCAAGTGGTTGCATTTATGCATTGGATGATTGATGCATAGCGTATATGACTATTGTTGCTAACCATGAGGGTTGCAGGTTACAGGAAATATGGAGTACGTAAGCGACGTACGGGTATCCCAACAGTAACATGTATTTATGTTTGTCTGTGTGACACATGATGAATGCAATGTGATGCATTACGGTTATGATACATGTTATTATGCATTGTTGTTGCAGATTATGCATTGTTGTTGCATATTGTGATTTTGCATTGTTGTTGCAGATTATGCATTATTGTTGCATATTGTGATGTGGGATAAAGAGGTGTATTCCACGAGTCAGGGCGATCACAGTTAAGGTTTTAATGCTTACGCTTTATCGCTGCGCATGTGGAGCGGGAGGGGGGAGGCTCGCTGGCACATGGAGGCGAGGTACGCATTATCGCTGCGCATGTGGAGCGGGAGGGGGGAGGCCCGCTGGCACATGGAGGCGAGGTATACCATACTGAGCGGGGAAGCATTAACATAACTGATGATGACTGACTCAAGAGAGGATGATGATGCATTCCATTGAGATGACACGGATGATAGCGGTGATGTGTCCCGCTGTGTCGATTTATATTCATTCCATTGTGATGACACGGATGATAGCGGTGATGTGTCCCGCTGTGTGTCGATTTATATTCATTCCATTGTGATGACACGGATGATAGCGGTGATGTGTTCCGCTGTGTCGATTTGTATTTATAGCGACGGTTCATTCCGCTATATTGATTGGCGAGGGTTCATTCCGCCAGGTGTATTTATAGCGACGGTTCATTCCGCTATATTGATTGGCGATGGTTTATACCGCCGGACACGGATGATAGCGGTGATGTGTCCCGCTGTGTCGATGATGATGATTCACCTCTTTGTGATTATTGGCGATGATTCGTGCCGCCGTATATATTGATAGCGATGCCTCTTTCCGCTATTATGTGGACGATGATTCATGCTCAGGTGTATAGCAAGGTTTCATGCCACTTATTATATGACGAGGTGTCATGCCGTCGATTCTATAGCGAGGGATTGTGCCGCTATGTACTCAGCACAGGATTTTGCCGCCTTTGAGCGATGGGTGCTGATTTTGCACTATTATTGAGCGACGGAGACAGGTATGCCGCTATATTGTTAGCGATGAGGTATGAGATATTGCTATTCTATTAGCTTTATTGTATCTGGCATGCGTTGATATACATGTTTTATTATGCCTATTTTACTAGCATGATTGTGGATGACATGTATCGTCACAGGATGACGATGACGATGGTGTAGGAGATGTCTTATTAGACATGCATCATCGTTACGATGATCGATGCGTTGAGTATACGTATTCAGTGGTATGCATTGGGTGCCAGTACCGAGCACAAGGTGGTGTGTGCGGCACCGATTGACGTGACCCTTATACCGAGCGGGTTGCTTGAGGAATGGTTGGATGCGCTGTACATGTGATTGTACCGCAGCTTACGTTTGGGGTGATCATTTTACGAGTGGTGATACCCTTGAGGTATGCTCGTTGGAATGGCTCTTGGCCATGAGATTTGACGACATGAGTAATCATGAGGAAATTACTCGCTTTCTGTCGATGTGACATGTGGTAGACATGGTCACACCACCCTTGAGGGTGTAGGATGAGTCCTAAGGGAGTAGGATCAGGTTATGTTAAGTACATAGGGACATTGGAGTGTCCAGGGTGTATCGGCATTAGAAGAATGTTGGATAAAGACCCACTACTCTATTGAGTTTTCTTCCGACGGTATGGTATGACGTGCGGAAACATCCATCTTATTGGTAGGTTTGAGGTGAACCTAGAGAGGCAGCGGCTAGTTTGTCTGCCGTGTGTGTGCAGCACCATGAGGGGCTTGCTAGAGCCGTTATACTGCTCGTTGGAACCAAGTTGGCAAATCGTAAGACGATACTATGTGGATTGTGGTGGACCCTAGTAGTCACCATGTCATTTGAGACTGAGGTTGTGCATGCCTCACTGAAACGTGTATACGTTTGTGTTTAATCTTGGTGAGACTTGTCTGGGACAGCTCAGGATGTTGGATTACCAACAAGAGAGACATCAGGTCGTTATTGACTCAATCTAAGGGAATCCGTGTATTTGGGATGCAATGGGTGTTATTGTATCCAGTTTTTCCGAACAGTGGTTCGAGACTAGTGGATCTCGAGTTCGATGGCACTTCCCTTGTGAGGAAGGGGAGTAGTACTATACCTATTTGGGGAATCTTTGAAAGATTCGGTAAGTTGGTACATGTGGTGTTGATTTTGAGAATCACGCCGTGTTGTTGATCGTCGATTTTCATTCTCCTGGATGGGAATGACTCAGGATTGACAGTTGTGTTTGGGGCTTAGGGGTATGTTGTAGATACCCGAGCCAAGTGCATTGAGTATGCATGCGATGTCAATACTTAGGCAGGTATACCGGTGAGTATACGGATGCCAGTTATTGATTTCCTCTCTGTTAAGCATAGAGTTATGCTATTTTAGGATGGTTAAATCTCTGATGTGAGATATGGAACACCTTGAGATTGGGAATCTCCATGGCACGATGATCATGAGGGATAATCGTGAAGTTAGTTGACTTCCCTTGAGGAGGGATTATCCTGTGAGGGTTAAGGTACTTCATTATTGGTGTTTCCCTCAGAGTTATGCGATAGCCTTCCCAAATTTGGATTGTTAAATCCTAGGATTATCAAGGGATGGCAGGAATTTTGGATTTGTTGGGTGTCGCTGACGACCCAAGTGTTGAGGATGCAATGGGTTTATTGCATGTCCTTTCAGAATTTGAAACTCTGTGGAGTCTCGATTGTTTATTTTGACCAGGATGTGGTCCTTGGGATATCCAGAGGTGGACATCTTGTGAGATGTCTTTTGTGTGGATCGGTGGCCGTGAGTTGCCCGATCCGAGTTGCAGAGGGTGCAACTGCTCCTTGGATGGAGATGGTCTGTATAGTGGGGACCAGGTCTGGTATGGATATACCGTGGAATGCTAGTGTTTTCCTCGTAATGATGTATGTTAGACATCGTGAGTCTTGATAGAGATGTCATGGAATGATATCTACGATAGAATCAGGAGCGATTCGAATCCTTACAGTTTCAGTTGACTAACTGCTTTTGGATTATTAGCGTTGAGTTGTGCTGACGCTCTTTGACGTTATGATGGATTTGGAAGTCTATTCCACTCCAGAGTTTGACACGAGGTCGACGTTTTTCACGGTTGAGGTGTCATTCAGGTTGCGTTCTTACTAGTTGTGTTAGAACTAAGGTGACTGTCCGATCTACAGTCGTAAGTATCGGTTGTGTTGCAGTCATGAGGGACTGACTTTTTGGATGACCCGCATCGAGGTACGTTTTACCTCTTGGGTGATATGTTGGTATTGGTAAGTCGCCTTGTTTCAGAGTTGATGCGAGGTAGGTACCCTTGCGTTTATTTATACGATTCTGATATGGTCAAGAATCGAGGTTCTGGCTTCATGTTGTTGTGTAGCCTGGGTGTTATGTGATACACCAGTGCTAATTTCGAGGACGAAATTCTTTTAGTGGGGGATATTGTGATGACCAGGGATTATAGGTGTTAATCCCGTAGTGTTAATAATCCCTAAAGTGGTTTTACGTGGCGATTTGGAAATTAACGGAGGTGTTGGGCCTTCTGGGCTCGTTTAATTGGGTAGTTGGGATCGTTGGATCCAGAGGTTGAGATTGTATTCACATTTCGGTGAAAAACCTAAGAGTTGGGTTTTTTAATGTGTCTCGGGATCTCGGGTGCTGTGTGAGCACCGGTAGGGGGGTTTTGGAGTTAGAGAGAGAATTTTTGAAAACAGATGATTTTTAAGGAATCATGATGTATTTGTGGGGCTATTAATTTTTCGGGGTATTTTTGCTATAAATACCATTTGAACCCAAAATTTCCGAAATAATTTCATTTCAGCCCTCTTCTTCCTCTCTCTTTCCCGTCGGCGCGATTTCCCGTCGCCTCCCCTGCCCCGCGGCTTCAGGCCGTGCGCCCGCCGCCGTCCGGCCGCCGATCGGCGCGTCCGACCTACCCACGGCGTCGTCTCGGCGAGGCGCTTCTTTCCCCTCCATCAATTCGAAGTTTCTTCGCGTGTGGAAGTCGGAATTTGCGGAAGTGCGCCGATCCCCAATTTCTAGGGTTCTTCGATTTTTCGTTCGATTTCTTCCGATTTCGTTTGGGTAACCTTCCTAACCCCCTTTTCCATGCTTGTGATGTATTTCCCTGCCTAATTGTGATTTATTGGCTCGAATTTATTCGAATTTCGTTGGTTGTGGTTCGAATTTTTGGATGTGTGGGTGAAGTGGGTTCGAAAATTGTGATCTTTGGAAGGGGTGTGGCGATTCTTGTTATGGGTCATTTATTACATGTGTAGATGTATTGTTGATGCTTAATTGAGTTCGAATTTAGGGCTTGAAATTCGAAAATTTGGGGGTTTGGCATGTGGGATGATTATTCATGCTATGGATTGATTAATTCACATTTTAGATGAATTATGGAATTATTTGGGTTCGAAATTGTGAGATTCGGGTTCGATTTTTGTAGGGTGTTCTTGAACAATTTCGATATTGTCTCATTTATTTCCCTCCCTGCATGTACCCTGCCCCGGGTCTTTTAAAAGGTTGATTGTCGTGTGTTGACAATATTTTGAGGGATATAGGTGTGCTTGAGCATGGGTTGCATGTTCGTAAATAATTGTGAATTATTTATTGTGTTAGCACATCGTTCCTCGGGGCATGGAACTCGGGCAAGGTTTGGCTCGGACTTCGGAGATTTAAGGTACGTGCGACGTACGAGCATTTCTATATATTTGGGCATTTGTGAATGCATAATGAACTGTGATTTCATTGAATAATCGCGCATGAGGATTATATATATATATGTTGATATAGCCAAGGAATGACCCAAATCTTGATATCGCCGCTTGTAGCGTGCGTGACCCTAGAGTAGGATGACTCTTGCATGATATATGGGGTACTGGGTTTATATGACCATTGTAGGGCATTTGAGATGCCTGAGAATGATCGTGGGGATCATGTATTCATTATAAGACATTTGAGATGTCTATGTATAATGAAGAATTGGTAAAATAAATGCTAGGCATTCGAGCTATCCGTGATTGATAGCGAGGTTGTGAAATCAGTATTAGATATTGAGATATCTATATTTGCATGATTAATGAGTTGCAACCACTATCTGTTGATATTCGAGTATTAGGCATGCGATGAGTTAATCAATGCGTTGATTTACTGATTTTTGAGATTTGATGAGTTTGATGTTGTGAGAACAGGGACAGTACACGGAATCCCGGATGAGGATGTTGCCATCCAGGGAGTATCATTTAAATTCATTAGTATTTACTTGTGTTGTAAATTATGAATTTCATTATTATGATTATGGGATTTTGTGTATTGGTATGCTCACCCCGTTGGGGGCTGTCTCTGTTGGGACAGGTGGACAGGTACATCGATGGCTATGGAGCTGAGCTCGAGCTGTTGATTTGAGGTACTTCCAGGATCGTGGTACCAGGGCTTGATGGAGCACGGTATCGTATAGAGTACCTATATATACACCTGAGGATTTATACATAGTCATGATGCTCGCATGTGAGCACGATTATACTTGTATATGGATTGTATATAAAGGCATGAGCCTTTCTCTCTTTCATTTAAGGTTGCATGCAATTAGGTTGAATTGCTAGAATGATATGAGAGTCATTGGTGTATTATGTGGGTGTTGGAACCCACTTTTGTTGACATATGTGTGGTGTCTTCCCTGGCTGGGAATCTACTTGTATTACTGCTTTCTGTTGAGTATTATGCTTTCCCTGGCCGGGAATTTTGTTATGTGTTGTACTCTTTTTTTGGGATAGCTCTATTTATGGGGAGACTCTGCCCAAATTTTTTTATAAAAGTTTACAATGTGAAAAGTGGCACCAAGGGGTTGGTAAAGGGCAAACATATGAGTCTTTCATTGACAGGCAATGATTAAGTATCATCAGAGCTTCCCGATTGACATTTTATAGAAAGCATGTACCACACATAGTGGTTAATACACTAATCAAGGTTTAAGGGCTTGGGGTCCTTACACTACCCTGAGTGTATTCAAACCAATATACACCCTGAGCATAAACCTACATGCATAAACATCGATCATTTAAACAAGTACTGGATCAACTTTTTCTGGAAACAGGGCACATTTTCATTTCCAGAATTTGTGAGCACCACTTTTCAAGCTATTAAAACTAACACATATAACATAAATCGTGCTCAACTAAACATTCCAAGGGCTTCAAAAAACTACCATGCATATTTTTACATCAGAGGTTCTCCAAAATATAAGCTTATCATGCATGATAACACCTCCTCAAAAACACTCCCAACCCACGTTTTCCAGAAAAACAGAGGAAATCTCTACCCAGATTTTTGAGCACTACGTTTCACAAGCTTAAATCTTCCACATAAAACATGCATCATGCTTAAGGAAAATTACAGAGAGACTCATAAAAACACCATGTAAGCATTTAAATCACAGGTTTCAAGAAACATATGCTAACATGCCGTTTTTCACCATGCTCAAAAGTAGAACCAAACCAGTTTTCCAGAAAGAAACAGGGTAGGTTTCTCACCCTACTTTGCCCCGATTTTTGAAGGATTTCCAGGCGATGGAAATGGAAGGGCTCCTCCTAAAATTGCTTAGCAGCTGCTGGATGGTATTTTGGAAGAGGAGGTTCGAAATTTGGAGTGCTGGAAAGGTGTTAAATTATTGAGCCAAGTGGAAGCATGGCCAGCTCATGCTGAGTCAAAGTATGGGTTGGGGGGGGGGGTGGTTAAGTGTTGGGTGGTTTGATGTGTTATGTTTTGGTCCCGAATTAGCACGATGTATTTAAAATATCCCCACATGATATTTATAGTATTTTCTCAACAAAATACTTCAATTACCCTTTTGCATGCTTTACCAAAACAAACAATACACACCCCAAAAACCCAATACATGTTACATGCACCCTGAAGTAAATCTCCCCAATAAAATTTATCCAATCCCATGAATTAACACCTTAACATCACAATATAACTTAATGATTAAAATCACATAATCATTTCGGGGATATCACAATACTCCCCTACTTATAGGATTTCGTCCCGAAATCAAACATGCTGCTAACCAGAAATAAAACAGTATATAAACGCATACCAGAAAATAACTCTGGATAGTGCTGCACCATGTGTCGCTCTGTCTCCCACGTGGCCTCCTCGACACCCCTACGATCCCACTGTACCTTGATCATAGGAATAACCTTGTTCCGAAGTCTGCGGCCTGCTCTATCCAAAATCCTGATAGGCCGTTCCACATAAGAAACATCGGACTCAATCTGCACCTCTGAAGGCTGCAACACATGTGAGGGATCTGGCTCATACTTCCTCAGCATAGACACATGAAAAACGTCGTGTATGCCAGACAGAGAGGGCGGTAAAGCCAACCGGTACGCCAGAGTACCAATACGCTGTAAGATCTCATACGGCCCTACATACCTCGGGGATAACTTCCCTCGCATCCCAAACCGTACTACGCCTCTGAAGGGTGAGATCTTTAAAAACACTCTGTCGCCTAACTGAAACTCCAACGGTCTACGCCGCTGATTGGCATATGCTGCCTGTCTATCCTGAGCTGCCTTCATCTTTGTTCTGATAACCTTAACTTTCTCTTCCATTTCTTGAACCAACTCAGGTCCTCCAACCGACTTACGGTCCATGTCATCCCAACACAAGGGTGACCTACAACGCCTACCATAGAGGGCCTCGAAAGGAGCCATCTGAATACTTGCCTGGTAGCTGTTGTTGTAAGAAAATTCCACCAAGGCTATCGAGTCCTGCCATGAAGTGTCGAACTCCAGCACACAAGCCCTCAACATATCTTCGAGCGTCTGTATCGTACGCTCGGTCTGTCCGTCCGTCTGGGGATGATAGGCTGTGCTCAACCTCAACTCTGTACCTAGAGCTGTCTGCAGACCCTCCCAAAAGTGAGATGTAAACCGCGGATCTCGATCTGACACAATCGAAACAGGGATCCCGTGCAGTCTCACCACATCTCTGACATATAACTGCGCCATTCTTAAGTGTGTGAAGGTCATACAGTAGGGAATGAAATGAGCACTCTTAGTCAATCTGTCCACGATTACCCAGATGGCATCAAAACCCGAAACAGTCCTCGGCAAGTGGGTCACGAAATCCATAGATACGTGCTGCCACTTCCACTCGGGTACCTCTAAACTTCTTAGTTCACCTCCAGGCCTTTGTCTCTCAGCTTTCACTTGCTGACAAATCAAACAACGCTTGACAAAAGAGGTGACATCCTGTTTCATACGCCTCCACCAGAACTGGCTGCGTAGATCCTTATACATCTTCTTCCCACCTGGATGGATACTCATCCTACTGCAATGAGCTCGCTGTAATAAACCCTGACGCAACTCAGGTGCATTTGGAACCACCCATCTGTCGCCAAGTCTCATAGAACCGTCATCAGCCACTCTGAATCTCGATGGCTGTCCTGAATGAACCACTAACATCCATCTCTGAACCCTCTACATCGGTCCCCTGAGCCTTCCTGATGTGATCAAATATAACAGGCTCAGCTAGCAAGGTCAAAACCTGTACTGGTGAAGAAGATACATCATAATCGAATCCCAAATGGCAGTAGGAGCCAAACATATCTGACAGAGACATAGCATCCTCTGCTGTGCTCCTCACCTTCCGACTCAAAGCGTCGGCTGTCAAATTTGCTTTTCCCGGGTGATATTCGATTTCACAATCGTAGTCCTTCAGCAGGTCCATCCATCTCCTCTGCCTCATGTTCAGCTCAGCCTGTGTAAACAAGAACTTCAGGCTCTTGTGATCAGTGAAGATGGTGAATGAGGTACCGTATAAGTAGTGTCGCCATATCTTCAAGGCGAACACTATAGCTGCCAACTCCAGATCATGGACTGGATACCTCGTCTCATGTGGCTTCAACTGTCTCGAAGCGTAAGCCACTACATGTCTGTCCTGCATCAGTACGCACCCTAAGCCCTGTAGAGATGCATCGGTATAAAGAACAAATCATTTGTTCTCCTTGGGTATCACTAGAACTGGCGCAGTAGTCAGTCTGTGCTTTAATTCCCGGAAGCTCTGCTCACAAGCCTCTGACCAACAAAATGGGACTCCCTTCTGAGTCAGCTGTGTAAGTGGCTTGGCGGATCTTTGAGAAACCCTCGACGAAACGTCGATAATAGCCAGCCAGACCAAGAAAACTTCGAATCTCACTGACTGAAGTAGGGGTAGACCAATCCATAACTGCCTCTATCTTCCTCGGGTCTACTGATATCCCCTCTCGTGATATGATATGGCCCAAAAATGCAACACTGTTCAGCCAAAACTCACACTTGCTGAGTTTGGCGTACAACTGGTGATCTCTGAGGATCTGGAGTACTATCCTCAGGTGATCGGCATGATCCTCCTCATTCCTCGAATAGACCAGGATGTCATCAATAAACACGATCACAAACTGATCGAGGTACTCCTGAAATACTCTGTTCATCAGGCTCATAAAGACTGCAGGTGCATTTGTCACACCGAACGGCATCACCAAGAACTCATAGTGTCCATACCGAGTTCTAAAAGCCGTCTTTTGGACATCACCAGCTCTAACCCGTACCTGGTGATAGCCTGACCTCAAATCTATCTTGGAGTACACCTCCGTACCCTGAAGCTGGTCGAACAGATCATCAATCCTCGGAAGCGGATATCTGTTCTTCACTGTAGCCTTGTTCAGTTGCCTGTAGTCAATGCACAGACGCATTGATCCATCCTTCTTTTTCACGAACAAGACTGGCGCTCCCCAAGGCGATACACTAGGACGGATGTATCCCTTGTCGAGGAGCTCCTGTAACTGTACCTTCAGCTCCCTCAGCTCTGCCGGTGCCATCCTGTATGGGGCACGAGAAATGGCTGATGTCCCTGGCAGCAGCTCAATAGCAAACTCCGCATCCCTGACAGGCGGAAATCCCGGAATCTCATCTGGAAACACATCACTGAACTCTGCCACAACTGGAATGTCCTCGGCTCTCACTTCCTTCTCCTCTGAAGCATCCATAGCATAAATAAGGTACCCAGTATGGCCACGTTCCAATAACCGCGACATCTTAACCGCAGAGATTACTGGTATCTTTGGACGAGAGCCGTCCCCATAAAAAGTCCACTGGAACCCCTGATCAGACAGAAAGCGAACCATCCTCTTTTGGCAATCTACCATAGCTCGGTATCTGCTCAACACATCAATGCCGATAATGCAGTCAAAGTCTGCCATCTCTAACTGAATCAAATCGGCCCTCAGATCATTGCCCTCAAAATAAATGAGGCAATCAGATAACTGTCGATCCGCAATCACATGCTTCCCCGTGGGTGTCGAGACCATGAGAGGCGTGGGTAACAGAGACGAGCACAAATGGTGTCCTTCCACAAAGGCAGTAGATACAAAGGAATGGGAAGCACCTGTATCTATCAATATAAGTGCAGGGTACGTAAGTAAATGACACGTACCAGCAATGACCTCCTCTGGGGCTGCCTCGGCCTGCTCCCTGGTCAGTGCATACACCTGTCCCTGCGGCGGTCCTGTCATCTGACCTCCCAGGGGTCGTGGTGCAAACTGCTGCCTCTGTGGTGCCCTCCCAGCATCAAACCTTGGCCTATTCGGCCCTGAATCTGTCTGAACTGCCCGATTGGGGCAACCCCGAGCTATGTGGCCCATCTTGCCACAGATATAGCAACCTCGACAGTCACGTAACAAATGCCTTCCTCCACAGTTGGTACACCTGGTTACCTCTGTCCTGCTTCCCTGTGTGTGCCCCCGGGTGTTCTGCTTCTGTCCATGAGACTTCTTCCCACTAAACCTGGAAGATGATGAGGCCCCACGAGCCTTAAACTGATCCCCTCGTGGCCTCAGACTATCAGTAGTAGGCCTCTGTGATGGTACAAAAGGGGGTACAACATCCTTGTATGCGTCTACGGCAATCTCTGCCAACTCTGCCCGTGTCAGGGCGTCGTCAAACGAGCTGGGGTTGTTAGAGATAACCCTATCGAATAGCTCCGGCCTCAGACCTTTCAGAAAGTTCCTCATCTTGGCATGGCTGTTGACAGCAATATGAGGTACATACCTCAGCAGTGAGGAATACTGCATAGCGTAGTCTGCTACGGACATGCTACCCTGCTTCAAACTGTTGAACTCATCCTCCTTCAATTGTCTGGCAGCTGCAGAGAAATACCGGTTAAGGAACCGGGTCCGGAATACAGTCCAGTCAACTGCCATACCTAGAGCTCTCAGCTCCATCACGGTGGTCTTCCACCACATAGCAGGCTTCTTAGCCAGCTGAAACTCTGCTAACCTCAGCCATGCCGTGAGTGCACAAGGTGCAGTCACAAGTATCTGCTCTATACGTTCCAACCACTCCTCAGCTACTTCACCAGACTCAGTCCCCTCAAACATGGGCGGATGGAAACTCAGAAACTGCTTCAAACTGAGCTCCCCTGGCAGTAATATCTGTACACTGGGCTCCACGCCCACAGCAGGTGGTGGTAAAGGGTTCGGCTGAGCAATACTTGCATTTCTACTGTCCACATCTCCTACCTCTTCATTGAGGTTCGCCATGCTGCAACACAATAGTTAACAACAATACCAAAAGCAGTTCATAATATAAGCCGTTAGATAACAAGAGTAAAATATTCAAAGCATGTTAGTATATCACGTATACAACCATATGCATCACATGCATAAGCATGCCTAAATGAATACCTAGCCAACTTGTCTCTAAAGGCTACCCTGCACTCTTCCCTGGTTATCTAACCACTGCTCTGATACCACTAAATGTGAGACCCCGTTATCACATCAAGATATTAAGGTGCAATTTAGAGAACTAAACATACATGTGATTATATCAGAGTAATGTGCCGTGTTGATTAACCTGAGCTTTAGAGATTACAGTACCAAAATGTTCCAAAAGGAAAGACATACTTCCTATAAAGGTACTACATCATAGTCTTACTCTACTCAGTAGAAGCTATACAAAAACTCTAACATGCTAATCCTGTAGCACTCCTTACAGCTCAGCATATCAACCCCGGCCCTGGTTCTCGTCAACAAAAGCACCTACAAAGACAACCCCCCAACACATGAGCATAACACAATTCATATTTAACATAATATGAAAGTAAGGCATAAATGCAAATCTTAAACACAAGCCCTTCCTGTATTTCCAGCATTTATATCGCCCATTGGTTGTCCCTGTACCATAATTCATAATAGAAACACATTATATGAATGTATGGATATGCAATGTCATGACATTCCTTTTCCCTTAAATCCTTATTTCATCCTGAGCCCTTATCATTAGTACATTTTAATGCTTCTTGCTACTCCATGTAAGCGGAATTCTTCATCGCTTCCAATGGACTTTAGCGTTGCTACTCCATGTAAGCGGAATTCTTCATCGCTTCCAATGGACTTTAGCGTAAGCCATTAAAATCCTTACTAAGATAACCTTGACTCGTGAAATACACCTCTTATATTTCACAACATACATATGCAAAAACGATGCATAAAAAAAACATGTATCATAACCATAATGCACCACATTGCATTCATCATGTGTCATAAAGACAAACATAAAGTACATGTTACCGTTGGGATGCCCGTACGTCGCTTACGTACCTTTCAAAAGATAGAGGAGTCAATCGACTTTATCTCCTCGGTTGTGCTGGCACCTGGGATGGTTCTACATAGCCACACAACACAATATTAGGCACCTCATAATAATCCGGAAGCAAAACCAAATTTTAAAAAACCAAATTAATCCTACAATATCATCTCGCGATCGATCACCCATGAGCCCCGATCGATCGCGAGATGCTACTGCCTCGCATACCAAAAAAAAACATTCAGCGATCGATCGCCCCAATATTGGCGATCGATCGCCAAAACCTACTGGAACGTCGCGATCGATCGCGCCTCCTTGGCGATCGATCGCCAACCTTGTTCCTTTGGCGATTTTCCAGAATTGCTTAACACCGATATTCATACCCTTAAATCTAACATGAAGGACATAATACATACCAAGATCATCATGCTAGCATTTGAACTACACTACCCTGAGTGTATTCAAACCAAATATACACCCTGAGCATAAACCTACATGCATAAACATCGATCATTTAAACAAATACTGGATCAACTTTTTCTGGAAACAGGGCACATTTTCATTTCCAGAATTTGTGAGCACCACTTTTCAAGCTATTAAAACTAACACATATAACATAAATCGTGCTCAACTAAACATTCCAAGGGCTTCAAAAAACTACCATGCATATTTTTACATCAGAGGTTCTCCAAAATATAAGCTTATCATGCATGATAACACCTCCTCAAAAACACTCCCAACCCACGTTTTCCAGAAAAACAGAGGAAATCTCTACCCAGATTTTTGAGCACTACGTTTCACAAGCTTAAATCTTCCACATAAAACATGCATCATGCTTAAGGAAAATTACAGAGAGACTCATAAAAACACCATGTAAGCATTTAAATCACAGGTTTCAAGAAACATATGCTAACATGCCGTTTTTCACCATGCTCAAAAGTAGAACCAAACCAGTTTTCCAGAAAGAAACAGGGTAGGTTTCTCACCCTACTTTGCCCCGATTTTTGAAGGATTTCCAGGCGATGGAAATGGAAGGGCTCCTCCTAAAATTGCTTAGCAGCTGCTGGATGGTATTTTGGAAGAGGAGGTTCGAAATTTGGAGTGCTGGAAAGGTGTTAAATTATTGAGCCAAGTGGAAGCATGGCCAGCTCATGCTGAGTCAAAGTATGGGTTGGGGGGGGTGGTTAAGTGTTGGGTGGTTTGATGTGTTATGTTTTGGTCCCGAATTAGCACGGTGTATTTAAAATATCCCCACATGATATTTATAGTATTTTCTCAACAAAATACTTCAATTACCCTTTTGCATGCTTTACCAAAACAAACAATACACACCCCAAAAACCCAATACATGTTACATGCACCCTGAAGTAAATCTCCCCAATAAAATTTATCCAATCCCATGAATTAACACCTTAACATCACAATATAACTTAATGATTAAAATCACATAATCATTTCGGGGATATCACAGAAGCTTGTGACGAGAGCTTCCAGGAGTTGAAGCACCGGTTGACGACGGCGCCAGTGTTAGTGATCCCGACGGAGAACTCCAGATTTGTTCTGTATACTGACGCATCACTGCAGGGCCTTGGGTGTGTTCTAATGCAAGATAAGCATGTGGTAGCTTATGCATCGAGGCAGTTGAAGCCGCATGAGGCCAGATATCCAGTTCATGACTTGGAATTGGCGGCTATCATCTTCGCCCTGAAGATCTGGAGACATTACTTATATGGTACTTCATTCACCATATACACGGATCACAAGAGCCTCAAATTTTTATTCACTCAGGCAGAGCTGAACATGAGGCAGAGGAGATGGATGGACCTACTCAAGGACTATGATTGCGAGATCGAGTACCATCCGGGGAAAGCCAATTTGACAGCAGACGCTTTGAGCCGGAAAGTGAGGAGTTCTGCTGAGGACGTCATTCATTTGTCAGCTATGATGACCTCTTATTGCCATCTTGGCTATGACTTCGACATTGATGCATCGCCTGTGTATGTATCGACCTTGTTAGCTGAGCCAGATATCTATGAGGACATCAGGAGAGCTCAGAGGTCAGATGACGAGGTTCAGAGGTGGTTATCTTTAGTGCATCTTGGTCAGCCAACGAAGTTCAGAGTGGCCGATGACGGGTCTTTGAGATTGGGTGACCGATGGGTGGTTCCAAGTACGCCGGAGTTGCGTAAGGGGATCTTGGAGCGAGCTCACAGTAGCAGACTTAGCATCCACCCAGGCGGGAAAAAGATGTACAGAGATCTGCGTGGTCAGTTTTGGTGGAAAAGGATGAAATCAGATGTCGTCGCTTTTGTAAAGAGGTGTTTGATCTGCCAGCAGGTTAAGGCAGAGAGACAGAGACCTGGCGGCGAGTTGAGAAGCTTGGAGATACCGAAGTGGAAGTGGGAGCACATTTCCATGGACTTCGTGACTCATTTGCCGAGGAGTGCTTCAGGCTTTGATGCTATTTGGGTGATTGTGGACAGATTGACTAAGGTAGCCCACTTTATTCCCTATAGCATGACTTTCACATTTGTGAGGATGGCGCAGTTGTATATTAGAGATGTGGTGAGATTGCATGGGATCCCCGTTTCCATAGTGTCAGATCGAGATCCGCGATTCACATCTCATTTCTGGGAAGGTCTTCAGTCAGCCTTGGGAACTGAAGTCCGATTGAGCACTGTTTATCATCCTCAGACGGATGGCCAGACTGAGCGCACTATTCAGACGCTCGAGGACATGTTAAGAGCTTGTGTTTTGGAGTTCGATGCCTCTTGGCAGGATTCAGTGCCTTTGGTAGAGTTTTCGTATAACAATAGCTACCAGGCGAGTATTTAGATGGCTCCGTTTGAAGCTCTTTATGGCAGACGGTGTAGATCACCCTTATGTTGGGATGATTTGGACCGCAAATCGGTCGGAGGACCGGAGTTGATTCGGGAAATGGAAGAAAAGATAAAGACAATAAGGCAGAAAATGAAAGCGGCTCAGGACAGACAGGCTGCTTATGCAAATAAACGGCGGAGACCGTTGGAATTTCAGTTGGGAGATAAGGTCTTTTTGAAGATCTCGCCTTTTAGAGGCGTTGTGCGATTTGGGATGCGCGGGAAACTGTCTCCGAGGTATGTTGGACCGTACGAGATTTTACAGCGCATTGGCACCTTAGCTTACCGACTGGCCTTGCCGCCTTCTTTATCTGGTATACATGATGTGTTTCATGTATCTATGCTGCGGAAGTATGAACCGGATCCGTCTCACGTGTTGCAGCCTTCCGAAGTTCAGTTGGAATCAGATGTATCTTATGTGGAACGGCCTGTTAGAATTCTGGACAGAGCAGACCGTAGACTTCGGAACAAAGTGATACCGATGATCAAAGTTCAGTGGGATCGCAGGGGTGTCGAGGAGGCTACGTGGGAGACGGAGCAGCATATGGTGCAGCACTACCCGGAACTATTCTCTGGTATGTGTTTATGTTTAGTTTCCTTTTGGGGTAAGTGTATGTGATTTCGAGGACGAAATCTTATAAGTAGGGGAGTATTGTGATATCCCTGAAATGATTAATTGCAATTTGGTGCATTAATTGTGATTATATGATTAATTATGGCAGTCATTAACTATGTGTTGGAATTTATTTACCTTATGGAATTGCATGGTCATGTGGATAGTATGACCCGGGGTTGCATTTCAGGGTGCATGTGGTGCATGTTGGGTAAATATTATTGGGAGCATGATTTATTTGCCTTTGGTAGCAATTTATTAGAAATCATGTGTTTAAATGGTATTTGGTGCATTTTGAGTAAATGCTTTGGAAAATATCATGTTGGGGTGTTTTATACACCATGGAATTATTTTGGTATGCTTTTAATTAAATTAACCCAATCCCCTTTTATCCCCAACCCCACTTTACCAAATCACTTTCACTTTACCAAATCAAAACCCACAAACCCTTCCCTTTTTCCTTATTTTCGAGTTCCACCTTTGAGGTGAAGAGGAGTCCTTACAAACTTTGATTTGTGGAAGATTGTTGGGTGATTTGAGGTCCCAAGAGGTATGGATACCTCATGGTTTATTTTTGTAAGGTTATGTTTGAGTTTAGTTGGGTTTTGAAGGGTTTTGAAATGGGTTTTGTTGGGTTGTTGTGGGTTTGTTTAAAGGTTGGATTTATGGTTGTTTTAAGGTATATTTTGGTGGTTTAAGTTGTTATTTATGTTGTTGGTTGGTTGGTTTGAGTATTGGGATGGATTGGAAAGGTTTTGGTATGCAAAAATGGTGAAAAATCGCGAGTCTGTGCGAGGCGATCGACCGCCTGGAATGGGGCGATCGATCGCCGCAAGGCAGTACCAAAATTTCGGGTTAGGCGATCGATCGCCTGTTATGGGGCGACCGATCGCCGAGAGGCAGTAGGTTTTTCAAAGTAATGGCGATCGATCGCCATGTTTGGGGCGACCGATCGCCGCTGTGTAAATTTTGAGGCGATCGATCGCCTATGGGAAGCGATCGATCGCCGCCTGTGGAATTTTGGAAAATGGTTTATTTTGTCAAATTTTTGGTATTTGGCTATTATTTGGCTTCTAATATGGGGTTGTGTGATTGTGTAGAACCATCCCAGGTAGCAACACAACCGAGGAATTGAAGCCGGACCAATTCCAGTTTTGGAAAGGTACGTAGTGGACGTACGGGCACCCCAACGGTACATGTATCTTATATACTTATTGTTTATGCATTGTGGATGCAAGTATATATGTGGCATTGCATAGTGGATGCAAATACATGTTATGCATGATGTTTATAGATGCATATGATTATTGGTGCACATCCCATGAGTCGTGGTCATCCCTTGATGATTTTAATGCTTGCCGCTATTTGGTTTGGTTCCGCCAAATGTGAAGCGAGGGGTGGGAGCGCCGCATGTCACATTTGAGCGTGGTTATCATATGGGGCGAGGAAAGGGTATTTGCCGCTCAACGAGAGGCGAGGGGTGGGAGTCCCGCAGTCCGTTGAAGCGAGGTTATCCTATGCCGCTCATATGTAAATTAAGCGAGGGGCATTAAAATACATTGTGATGGACAGACTAGGGATTGGGGATCAGTATTGGTTATTGATCAGTTGGTATATGTAATGACATGTTTTGGCCATTAAAAATAATCTGTTGATTATACTCATGAGTTATGGTACAGGGACAACCAAACGGGAAGCGTTTGAAATGCATGGGAAAATAGGAAGTGTTTTTATATTGATTATGCATTTACGCTTTATCTTCATATTGTGTTGAATATGAATGATTATTATTGCTCATGTTTGGGGGTTGTCCTTGTAGGTACCTTTTTGGCATGATAGAAGGGCTTGAACGGGGTGAGGTCGTGAGCTTTGTGAAGCATTCTTTTGAGGATGAAAGGACAGGATTATTTCGTATAGTGCCTACTCTAGGAGTAGTTTGAACTATAGCTAAACACATTCATTGATTGGAATGTAATTAATCCTTTTGGTAGTCCTTTATTTTGGCATGTAAATGCTTAAGCTCAAAGACTCCACTTGTTTATTATACTCTGATCATTGTTAATAGCTCTATTATGCCTTCTTTCCGCACTTAAGGATTTGGGTCCTTACACTCTAAATCCCCAAATTACTTCCAAACCCTACCATTTTACCCATTTTCGAAATCCACCAAAGAAGAAGAAGGAAAGTTCCACAAAACTTGTGTTTGTGTAATCTTTGCTAAGATTTGGAGCCTACAAGAGGTATGGGACCCTTCCTTAAGTTTTCAAGATGTTTGGTGTTGAAATGGGTTAGTTTTGATGATTTATGTGGGTTGTTTTGGGGTATGTGTTATATATGTTTGGGGTATGATTTTTGAAGTGTTTTATGTGGGTTTTAGTGGGTTATGATGTTATTGTTATTGTTGGGAAGTTTGGTTTTGAAAGGTATGAGGATGAGCTTGGAAGTGCACACAAAAATGGTGAAATCGCGGCCACTGGTTGTGGCGATCGATCGCTACAAAAGCAGCGATCGATCGCCGAGAGGCAGTACGCAAATATGAGGGTAGGCGATCGATCGCCTCAAATGGCGCGATCGATCGCCAACGTCCAGTAGCGAAATGTGCATCATGCGATCGATCGCCTCATTTTAAGCGATCGATCGCCGCTAAGTGAAAAATCAGGCGATCGATCGCCATGTTTTGAGCGATCGATCGCCACTGTTCAAAAGTAGGAAAATGATGATTTTTGTTAAATTTTTGGTATTGGGCTATTGTTTAGCTTCTAATATCAATTTGTATGGTTATGTAGAACCGTCCCAGGTACCCACAACTTCAAGGAGATAAAGTTCTGCAATTTCTCCTTCTTTTGGAATTAAGGTACGTAAGAAACGTACGAGCATCGTACGGTAAACCATACGCCCACATTTAATGATGATGCTTATGATGATGATGTTTATGATGATGTTTATGATGATGTTTACGATGATGATGTTTATGATGATATTTATGAGGATGATGTTTATGATGACGATGTTTATGATGATGATTATGATGATGTTTACGATGATGATGTTTATGATGACGTTTATGATGATGATGTTTATGATAAGTAAGTTTATGATAAGGTCATACGACGTATATGATTGGGTAAGACGCCCATGTGGTAAGATGCCACCCAATGTATGTGAGTGGGTAAGATGCCCCTGTGGTAAGATGCCACACAATGTTATGATATGGCAAGACGCCATATGATTGGGTAAGATGCCCATGTGGTAAGATGCCACACGATGGTTATGTTATGGTAAGATGCCATACAATGGGGTAAGATGCCCTTATACATGAATAAGAATCAGGGATAACAAAAGAAGTTGAAGAACGACCAATAACTTTTACTTAACTAAGATGTTACGCATTACTGTATGTCTTTTAAAATCATGTTAAGTAAATATGTTTATGCTCACGATGTGTTGTCCCTGTAGGTACACTTTTGGACCGAAGGGCCTAGGGTCGGGTAGAGGCGGTGAGCTAAAAGGAGCAAGATGAATATAGGATGCAGGATTTTGATAGTCTCTACTCTAGGAGTAGTATAAATCTATAACTTTAACATTCATTATTGGGAATGTAATTAAATAGCTTTTGAAAATTTTATTTGGCCTGTAATCTTCTTAGCTCAAGCTACAACCGGAACCCTTAAGAGGTTATAAATGCATGTTCTGTCCATTATATGTGTACTATATGATGTTAAGGTAGGAAGACCCTACATTAGTGGTATCAGAGCAGTGGTTAGAGAACCCGGGAATGAGTGAAGGGTAGCCTTAGCAATAAGTTGGCTAGGTACTTACTTGTGAACATGTTATGTGCATATGTTACATATGAAGTATATGACTGTTATGCTCACATGTTATGCCTTTCTAACGATGTGTATATGAACTGCTTTTGGGTCTTGTTGTTAACCCTTGTGTTGCAGTATGGCAGCTAACGTGGAGGTAGGTGACGCAGTGAGCGTCAATGCAAGTGCGGGGCGTACGAATCCCCTACCCCCGCCATCTTTTGATGATGAACCGTTCGAACAATAGTTGTTGCCAGGGGAGCTAAGCTTAACTCAATTTCTTGCATACCGACCCCCAATCTTTGAAGGAACCGAAACAGGGGAACGAGCTGAGGAATGGTTAGAAAGAATAGAGCAAATCTTTGTGGCAGCCCCATGTGCGAAGACAGCATGGATACGTTTAGCAGAGTTCCAATTGGCCAAGAAGGCACTAATGTGTGGAAGACCACTGTGGTAGAGCAAGAGGCTCAAGGTCATGAAGTTAATTGGAAAATGTTTCGAACTCGCTTTCTGAATCGTTATTTCTCGGCTGCTGCACGACAGGCTAAGGAAGATGAATTTACTCACCTCAAGCAAGGTAATATGTCAGTGTCAGATTATGCTCTTCAGTATTGCTCCTTACTCAGATATGTACCTCACATCGCCACGAGCACTCAAGCAAAGATGAGGAATTTCATGAAGGGCTTGAGGCCGGAGCTGTACGATAGGGTGATTACTTATGGCCCTACTTGTTTTGACGATGCACTCTCACGGGCTAAGCTAGCCGAACTGGGAGTGGGTGCATACCCTGATGTTGTACCACCGTCAGTACCCTCTCAGAAATCCACTCCAGATAATTTGAAGCCAAGGAGTGATCAGTTCAAGTCAAGGGGGAACACATCGGCGTCAAGGTTCAGCGGTAAGAGGCCCGACAATAAATGGAAAGGAAACTGTAGGAGTGATGCCCCATCTGGAAGGGGGCAGTCTCAGGGAGACAGGTCCGGGAAGGTCCAATGCACTCTTTGTGGGCAACCACATCTGACGAAAGATTGTGTAGGATGTTATGTTTGTGGCGACAAAGGCCACTTTGCTAGGCAATGTCCCAACAGGAGAAGTCAACAGGGTTCTGCGGGGAGGCCTGCGGATAGGACAGCACAGCATAGCCACCATTCGTGCCGAGACAGTATGGAGGTCAGCCTATGGGGCCACCTCAAGGGCAAGTCTATGCATTGACGAGGGAGCAGGCTTCAGCGGCTCCGGAGGAGGTTATAGCGGGTACGTGTCTTTTATTTACGCACCCTGCTTTTATATTGATCGACACAGGTGCGTCACACTCTTTTGTGTCGACAAGTTTTGTGGAAAGGCACCACATATGCACTTCTCCGTAGCCCACGCCTCTTATAGTCTCGACCCCCGCTGGAAGAAGTATGATTACTGATCGGATCGTCTACGATGGCCTCATTTATTTTGAGGATAAAGAACTAAGGTCAGATTTTATTGTTCTGGGAATGTCAGATTTTGACTGCATTCTGGGCATTGATGTTCTGAACAGGTATCAGGCAGTTGTGAACTGCAGGCAGAGGACTGTACGGTTCAAATCTGATATGGGAGTTCCATAGACGTTCTATGGGGATGGTTCTTGCTCTAAGATTCCGTTGATATCTGCTGTCAAGATGGCGCAGTTGTTGGAACGAGGCCATACAGGATATCTCATTTATGCCGTTGATGTTACGGAAAAGAAAGAAGAAGTAAAAGTTGAGGATGTGCCCGTAGTGGCGGAGTTCCCTGATGTCTTTCCGGAGGAGATTCCCGGATTCCCACCGACGAGAGAGGTCGAGTTTGGGATTGAGTTATTACCGGGGACGTCTGCCATTTCTCGTGCCCCTTATAGGATGGCACCAGCGGAGCTAAGGGAATTAAAGATTAAGTTGCAAGAACTCCTTGATAAAGGCTATATACACCCTAGCGTGTCGCCCTGGGGAGCACCAGTTTTATTTGTGAAGAAGAAAGATGGTTCGATGCGTTTGTGCATCGATTACAGACAACTGAACAAAGCTACAGTGAAGAATAAGTACCCACTTCCGAGGATCGATGACTTGTTTGATCAGTTGCAGGGTACGAGGCTCTACAGTAAGATCGATCTGAGGTCAGGGTACCATCAGATTCAAGTAAGGGAAGATGATGTCCAGAAGACAGCCTTCAGGACTAGGTATGGGCACTATGAATTCCTAGTCATGCCTTTTGGGGTGACAAATGCCCCGGCTGTTTTCATGAGTTTGATGAACAGGGTGTTCCAGCCATATTTGGATCAATTCGTCATAGTTTTCATTGACGATATACTCATATACTCCCGGACCGAAGAAGATCATGTACGGCACTTGAGGACAGTACTTCAGATCCTTAGGGATCATCAGTTGTATGCAAAGCTCAGCAAGTGCGAGTTCTGGCTGAGCAGTGTAGTATTCTTGGGTCATGTTATATCTAGCAGCGGGATATCTGTGGATCCAAGGAAGATTGAAGTTGTGATGGAGTGGGCAGCACCCACCTCTGTACCCGAGATACGGAGTTTCCTTGGCTTAGCAGGTTATTACCGACGTTTTGTCAAGGGATTTCCTAAGATTGCTAAGCCGCTGACACAGCAGACTCAGAAAGGAGTCCCATTCTTTTGGTCCGAAGCTTGCGAGGAAAGCTTCCAAGAATTGAAACGTCGTTTGACGACAGCGCCAGTGTTGGTGATTCCTTCTGAGAATAAGAAGTTTGCCTTGTACACGGATGCATCATTGCAGGGTTTGGGCTGTGTATTGATGTAGGAAAAGCACGTGGTGGCTTATGCTTCGAGGCAGTTGAAGCCTCATGAGACCAGATACCCAGTCCATGATCTGGAACTGGCGGCCATCATTTTCGCAGTGAAGATTTGGCGTCATTATCTTTATGGTACGACGTTTACCATCTATACGGATCATAAGAGCCTGAAATTTCTATTCACTCAGGCTGAACTGAATATGCGTCAAAGAAGATGGATGGATTTGCTCAAGGATTATGACTGTGAGATTGAGTACCATCCGAGTAAAGCAAATTTGATAGCAGACGCCTTAAGTCGGAAGGTGAAGAGTACTGCTGAAGACGCTATGTGTTTATCAGCGATGATGACTTCTTATTGCCATCTGGGCTATGATTTTGATGTGGACACGTCGCCGGTGCGAGTGTCGACCTTATTGGCCGAGCCAGACGTATTTGAGGCTATCAGGAAAGCCCAGAGGTTAGATGATGAAGTTCAGAGATGGTCATCGATAGTACTTCGAGGTCAGCCAACAAAGTTTAGAGTGGCTGAAGATGATTCTCTAAGACTGGACAACCGATGGGTAGTCCCAAATGCGCCGGGATTGCGTAAAGGAATCTTAGAACGAGCTCATAGTAGCCGGTTCAGTATCCCACCCGGAGGAAGAAAGATGTATAAGGACCTGAGTGGTCAATTCTGGTGGAGACGCATGAAGCGTGATGTGATCACTTTTGTTAAGAGATGTTTGATCTGCCAGCAAGTAAAGGCAGAAAGGCAGAGGCCTGGTGGCGAGCTAAAGAGCTTGGAGGTACGTAAGTGGAAGTGGGAGCACATATCTATGGACTTCGTGACCCACTTGCCAAGGTCGGCCTCTGGATTTGATGCGATCTGGGTGATCGTGGATAGGCTGACGAAGGTAGCTCATTTCATCCCTTACAACATGACTTTCACATATTTAAAGATGGCCCAATTATATGTACGGGATGTAGTGAGGTTGCATGGGGTTCCAGTCTCGATCGTGTCTGACAGAGACCCAAGGTTTACTTCTCATTTCTGGGAGGGTCTCCAGACAGCTTTGGGCACCGAGGTGAGACTGAGTACAGCTTATCACCCTCAGACAGACGGCCAAACGGAGCGTACTATTCAGACGCTCGAAGATATGCTGAGGGCATGTGTTTTGGAGTTTGATACCCCATGGCAAGAATCTATACCACTAGTAGAGTTCTCCTATAATAACAGCTATCAGGCGAGCATTCAAATGGCCCCTTTTGAAGCTCTTTACGGACGACGATGTAGGTCACCGCTGTATTGGGAGGACTTGACGGGTAAAGCGGTCTGAGGACCGGATATGATTAAGGACATGGAGGAAAAGATTAAGATGATACGCTTAAAGATGAAAGCGGCCCAAGATAGGCAAGCAGCCTACGCCAATAAGTGGCGACGGCCGCTAGAATTCCAAGTAGGAGACAATGTTTTCTTGAAAATCTCACCCTTCAGGGGTGTGGTCCGTTTTGGTATGCGGGGAAAGTTATCTCCGAGATATGTCGGACCGTATGAGGTATTGCAGCGTATTGGTACATTGGCTTATCGTTTGGCTCTACCGCCGTCTTTATCTGGAATTCATGATGTCTTCCATGTTTCTATGTTGAGAAAGTATGAGCCAGACCCGTCTCATGTTTTACAGCCTACTGAAGTGCAGTTGGATTCAGATGTATCCTACGTTGAACGACCGGTCAGAATTCTGGATCGTGAGGATCGCAGATTACGAAGTAAAGTTATACCGATGGTCTAAGTTCAGTGGGATCGTCGGGGTGTCGAGGAGGCTACGTGGGAGACGGAACGGCATATGATGCAGCATTACCCGGAACTATTTTCTGGTATGATTTATGTTTAGTTTCTTTTTGGGTAAGTGCATGCGATTTCGAGGACGAAATCTTGTAAGTAGGGGAGTAATGTGATGCCCCGAAATTAATTAATTGCAATTAAGGCATTAATTATGTTTATATGATGAATCATGTGATAATTGATTTATGTGTTGGGTATTAAGATGTTAACATGATTTAATTGTGTTGATTATTAAATATGAGGAAGATGTGATTTTAGATGAAGTTTAGAGCATTTTTGTAAAAATGCTTTTAAAATACCATGTTGGAGTATTTTATACATCATGTTAAGTTTGGGGTACAATTTTTAATTAAATTACACAACCCCTTTTATTCCCAATATACCCACCTTTTTTTTCCTACACTTTATCTCACTTTACACTTTTACACTCTAAATCCCCAAATTACTTCCAAACCCTACCATTTTACCCATTTTCGAAATCCACCAAAGAAGAAGAAGGAAAGTTCCACAAAACTTGTGTTTGTGTAATTTTTGCTAAGATTTGGAGCCTACAAGAGGTATGGGACCCTTCCTTAAGTTTTCAAGATGTTTGGTGTTGAAATGGGTTAGTTTTGATGATTTATGTGGGTTGTTTTGGGGTATGTGTTATATATGTTTGGGGTATGATTTTTGAAGTGTTTTATGTGGTTTTTAGTGGGTTATGATGTTATTGTTATTGTTGGGAAGTTTGGTTTTGAAAGGTATGAGGATGAGGTTGGAAAGTGCACACAAAATGGTGAAATCGCGGCCACTGGTTGTGGCGATCGATCGCTACAAAAGCAGCGATCGATCGCCGAGAGGCAGTACGCAAATATGAGGGTAGGCGATCGATCGCCTCAAATGGCGCGATCGATCGCCAATGTCCAGTAGCGAAATGTGCATCAGGCGATCGATCGCCTCATTTTAAGCGATCGATCGCCGCTAAGTGAAATCAGGCGATCGATCGCCATGTTTTGAGCGATCGATCGCCACTGTTCAAAAGTAGGAAAATGATGATTTTTGTTAAATTTTTGGTATTGGGCTATTGTTTAGCTTCTAATATCAATTTGTATGGTTATGTAGAACCGTCCCAGGTACCCACAACTTCAAGGAGATAAAGTTCTGCAATTTCTCCTTCTTTTGGAATTAAGGTACGTAAGAAACGTACGAGCATCGGACGGTAAACCATACGCCCACATTTAATGATGATGCTTATGATGATGATGTTTATGATGATGTTTACGATGATGATGTTTATGATGATATTTATGAGGATTATGATTATGATGACGATGTTTATGATGATGATTATGATGATGATGTTTATGATGACGTTTATGATGATGATGTTTATGATAAGTAAGTGTATGATAAGGTCATACGACGTATATGATTGGGTAAGACGCCCATGTGGTAAGATGCCACCCAATGTATGTGAGTGGGTAAGATGCCCCTGTGGTAAGATGCCACACAATGTTATGATATGGCAAGACGCCATATGATTGGGTAAGATGCCCATGTGGTAAGATGCCACACGATGGTTATGTTATGGTAAGATGCCATACAATGGGGTAAGATGCCCTTATACATGAATAAGAATCAGGGATAACAAAAGAAGTTGAAGAACGACCAATAACTTTTACTTAACTAAGATGTTACGCATTACTGTATGTCTTTTAATATCATGTTAATTAAATATGTTTATGCTCACGATGTGTTGTCCCTGTAGGTACACTTTTGGACCGAAGGGCCTAGGGGTCGGGTAGAGGCGGTGAGCTAAAAGGGGCAAGATGAATATAGGATGCAGGATTTTGATAGTCTCTACTCTAGGAGTAGTATAAATCTATAACTTTAACATTCATTATTGGGAATGTAATTAAATAGCTTTTGGAAATTTTATTTTGGCCTGTAATCTTCTTAGCTCAAGCTACAACCGGAACCCTTAAGAGGTTATAAATGCATGTTCTGTCCATTATATGTGTACTATATGAAGTTAAGGTAGGAAGACCCTACAACATTTTGGAAAGGTACGTAAGCGACGTACGGACATCCCAACGGTAACATGTATTTTATATTTGTCTATTTGACACATGATGAATGCAATGTGATGCATTGAGAGTATGATACATGTTATTATGCATTGTGATTGCATATTGTGATATTATGCATTGTGATTGCATATTATGATGTGGAATAAAAGAGCTGTATTCCACGAGTCAGGGGTGATCACAGTGAAGATTTTAATGCTTACGCTTTACCGCTAAAAATGTGGAGCGGGATGAGGGGAGGCCCGCTTGCACATGGAGGCGGGGTATACCATACTGAGCGAGGATGAGATACCGCTGGTATGAAGAAGCGAGGATGAGATACCGCTTGTGTTGAGATTATGAAGCGAAAAAGCGTTTAAAATAACTGATGATGACTGACTCAAGAAAAAGAGATGATATGTCATGACATTTATTTATGAAACCATATGTTCATATAGTGTTTGATTATGAATTATGGTACAGGGACAACCAATAGGCGTTGTAAATGCGATGGAAATACAGGAAGTGTTTTGTATTTATGATTATGCATTTACGTCTTACATTCATATTATGTTGAATATGAATTATGTTATGCTCATGTGTTGGGGGTTGTCTTTGTAGGTGCTTTTGATGATGGGAACCAGGGTCGGGGTTGAAATGCTGAGCTATAAGGAGTGCTACAGGATTAGCATGTTAGAGAAATTTTTTGTATAGCTTCTACTATAAGTAGAGTAAGACTATAATGTAGTGCCTTTTGTAGGAATATGTGGAATTCCTTTTAAACTTTTGGTACTGTAAATCTCTTAAGCTCAGGTTAATCAACACGACTTATTACTCTGATATATACGTATGAATGATTAGTTCGCTTAATCGCACCTTAGTATCTTGATTTGATAACGGGGTCTCACAGAAAACGAATGAGACATTATTGAAAATTGTTCAAGAACACCCTTCAATTTTCGAACCCTTAACATCACAATTCGAACCCAATTAAGCACCATAATTCATCTAAAACCTGAATTAATCGATCAATAACAAGAATCACCGCCCCCCCTGCCAAAACCCCCAAAATCGAACATAACCCTACGCATACAGGGAAACATTTCGAACCAACATCACCAAAAATGGCAGGGAATTACATGAGAATAACGAAAAATGGGTAAGGGAGGTTACCCAATCGAAAATCGGAGGGAAATCGTTCGAAAATCGAAGAACCCTAGAAATTGGGCCTCTGCGCTTTTCTGCAAAATCCAAACGCAAATCGCGACGAAACTTCGAATTCCTGGTATGGAAAGGTGCGCCTGGAAGAGAAGACGCCGTTGGTGGGTCGGACGCGCCGGATGGCGGCCGGACGGCGGCGGGCGCGGCGCTTTTACGCGCGGGGGTTGGGGCGACGGGAAATGGGCAGAACGCGGTGAGAGAGAGAGAGAGGCGGCAAGGTGGAAGAAAATGATTTCTAAACTTAAAATCTCGGGTTCAACTGGTATATATAGCAAAATTTCTCCAAAATACCAATAGCCCCACAAATACATCATGATTCATTAAAAATAATCTGTTTTCAAAAACTCTCTCTCTAACTTCAAAACCCCCTACCGGTGCCCACACAAAGCATCCTCGATCCCGAGTCACACTAAAAACTCAACTCATAGGTTTTTCACCAAAATGAGAATACAATCTCAACCTCGGGATCCAACGATCCCAACAGCCCAAATAGACGAGCTCGGGAGGCCCAACACCGCGATTAAACTCCAAATCGCCACGTAAAAACAAACTTTAGGGGTTATTAACACTCCGGGATTAACATCTATAATCCCAGGTCATCACAATATCCCCTACTAAAAGAATTTCATCCTCGAAATTAGCACAGGCGTACTCCAAGTACAGCCGCAACAACCCAAACCAAAACACATGACTGTGAATCGAACAGTCACTCTTAGCCCCAACATGGCTATCATGAACGCATCATGGGTGACACATCAGCCGCGAGGACACTGACCTCACACCAAACCCTGGAATGAAATAAACTTTCCAGTACACCAAAAATCGAAAGAGCGCCGGTATAATACAACGCTAACAATCCAAAAGCAGTTAGTCAACTGAAACTGCAAGGATTCGATTCGCTCCCGATTCTATCGTAGATATCATTCAATGACGTCTCTACCATGACTCACGATGTCTAACATACATCGTTACAAGGGAAACTCTAGTATACCACGGTGTACACATACCAACCCTGGTTTCCACTTTTCAAATCTCCTCCATCAAAGGAGCAGTCGCATCATTGCAACTCAATTTGGGCAACTCACGGCCGCAAATTCACACAAAATACATCTCACAAGATGTCCACTTCCGGATGTTCCAAGAATCACATTCTGATCAAAATAAACATTCGAGACTCCACAGAGTCGCAATTTCTGAAAGGACATGCAATAGACCCTTTGCATCCTCATCGCTTGTGTCAACAGCGACACCCAACAAATCCGAATTCCTGCCATCCTTTGATAACCCTAGGATTTAACAATCCAAACTTGGGAAGGTTATCGAATAACTCGGAGAGAAAACACCAACAAGGGAATAGCTCAACCCACACGAGGTAATCCCTCTTCAAAGGGAGTCAACTAACTTCACGATTATTCCTCATAATTTATCGTGCCCTGGAGATTCTCAATCTCGAGGTGTTCCAAATCTCTCTTCAGAGATTTAACCGCTCAAACATAGCATAATTCTATGCTTGACCAAAGGAAAACAACAACTGGCATCCGTATACTCACCGGTATACCTGCCTAAGCACGGACACCACATGCATACACAATGCACTTGGCTCGGATATCTACAACATACCCTTAAGCCCCAAACACAACCGTCAGTTCTGAGTCATTCCCTAGCCCGTGGAGAATGATAATCGACGATTAACAACACACGGTGTGATTCCCAAAATCAACACCACATGGATCAACTTGTCGAATCTTTCAAAGATTCCCAAATAGGTATAATACTACCTCCTTCCCCACAAGGAAAGTGTCATCGAACTCGAGGTCCACTAGTCTCGAACCACCGTTTGGAAAACCTGGATACAATAGCACCCATTGCATCCCAAATACACGGATTCCCTCAGACCGAGTCAACAACGACTTGATGACTCTCTTGTTGGTACTCCAGCATCATGAGCTGTCCCAGACAAGTCTCACCAAGATTCACATAAACGTATACACGTTTCAGTGAGTATGCACAACCTCAACCTCAAATGACGTGGTGACTACTAGAGTCCACCACAATCCACATCGTATCACCTTACGATTTGTCAAACTTGGTTCCAGCGAGCAGTATAACGGCTCTAGCAAGTCCCTCATGGTGCTGCACGCACGCGGCAGACAAACTAGTCGCTGCCTCTCTAGGTTCACCTCAAACCTACCAATAAGATGGACGTTTCCGCACGGCATACCATACTGTGGGAAGAAAATCAATAGAGTAGTGGGTCTTTACCCAACATTCCTCTAATGCCGATACACCGTGGACATTCTAATGTCCCTATGTACTTAACATAACCTGATCCTACTCCTTTAGGACCATTCTACACCCTCAAGGGTGGTGTGACCATGTCTACTACATGTCACATCGATAGAAAGCGAGTAATTCCCTCCATGATTACTCCTGTTATCAAATTACATGGCCAAAAAGCCATTCCAACGAGCATACCTCAAGGGTATCACCACTCGTAATATGATCACCTCAAACATATGCTGCGGTACAATCACATGTACAGCGCATCCATCCATTTCTCGAGCAACCCGCTCGGTATAAGGGTCACGTCAACCGGTGATGCAGACACCACCTTGTGCTCGGCACTGGCACCCAAGGCATACAACTGAATACGTATGCTCAACGCATTGTTCATCGTGACGATGATGCATGTCTAATAAGACATCTCCTACACCACCGTCATCGTCATCCCGTGACGATACATGCCCCCTCATGGCATCTAAGGCATCGTCATCTAGTGACGATACATGTCAACAATGACATCTCAATGACCTAGTCAACTCGTGACGGTCCCTGTACCTCAACGTATGCCATCCACCATTATGCTAATAAAATAGTCATAATAAAACATGCATATCAACGCATGCCAGCTACGATAATGCTAATAGAATAGCAATATCCCATACTTCATTGCTAACAAGATAGCGGCATACTTGTCTCCGTCGCTCGATAATAGTGCGTAATCAGCACCCATTGCTCGAAGGTGGCAGAATCCTGTGCTGAGTACCTAGCGGCACAATCCATCGCTATAGAATCGACGGCATGATACCTCGTCATATAATAAGTGGCATGAAACCTCGCTCTACACCTGAGCATGAATCATCGTCCACATAATAGTGGAACAAGGCATCGCTATCAACATGTCCAGCGGCACGAATCATCGCCAATCCTCATAGAAGAATGAATCATCATTATCGGCATAGCGGAACATATCAACGCTATCATCCGTGTCATCACAAGGAATGAATCATCATCAATCGACACAGCGGAATACATCACCGCTATCATCCGTGTCCGGCGGTATAAACCATCGTCAATCATCACAAAGAGATATATCATCATCAATCGACACAGCGGAATACATCACCGCTATCATCCGTGTCCGGCGGTATAAACCATCGCCAATCATCACAAAGAGATATATCATCATGAATCGACACAGCGGAATACATCACCGCTATCATCCGTGTCCGGCGGTATAAACCATCGCCAATCATCACAAAGAGATATATCATCATCAATCGACACAGCGGAATACATCACCGCTATCATCCGTGTCCGGCGGTATAAACCATCGCCAATCATCACAAAGAGATATATCATCATCAATCGACACAGCGGAACACATCACCGCTATCATCCGTGTCATCACAAATGAATGAATCATCATCCTAGACACAGCGGAATACATCACCGCTATCATCCGTGTCATCACAAAGGAATGAATCATCATCCTCGACACAGCGGAATAGATCACCGCTATCATACGTGTCATCACAAAGGAATGAATCATCATCCTAGACACAGCGGAATACATCACCGCTATCATCCGTGTCATCGCAAAGGAATGAATCATCATCCTCGACATAGCGGAATACATCACCGCTATCATCCGTGTCATCACAAAGGAATGAATCATCATCCTAACAAGCGGCATCTCATCCTCGCTTCTTCATACAAGCGGTATCTCATCCTAGCTTAGTATGGCATACCCCGCCTCCATGTGCAAGCGAGCCTCCCCCCTCCCGCTCCACATTTTTAGCGGTATAAGCGTAAGCATAAAAATTCTCACTGTGATAAACAAGACTCCTGGAATGTAAAATCATCATTCCTTTTCATACTCCATATTTCCTGTAACCTGCAACCATCATGGTTAGCAACAATAACCATATACGCTATGCATCAACCATGCAATACATATATGCAACCACTTGCATATCAATATGTATACCAAGACATGTTACCTTGGACATATCCCTTTACCTGATTTTCTTAAAAACCAGATTCCTTGGCACATAACATACGGAGTCCCAGACATTACCATTAATGTCACCCTATCGCGTCGCACACGATTCCTGCAACCACAACGGTTAGCAATACCACTTTTCATATTATAAAAGCACATAAACAACTAGTTGTGGCATTCAACATTAATGCCATCAATGCATAATTATGTGCTATCAACAACTTCCTGGGCCCTTAACAGCCCAATGAGCAACAACTGCTCTGATACCACTAATGTAAGGACCCCTAGCCCTTAACCCTTGATTAGTGTATTAACCACTATGTGTGGCACATGCTTCTATACAAATCAATCGGGAACTTCAGATGATGCTTTAACATTGAATGGCAATTACAAAATTTCTTTAATATTCAACGTTATAAGATCATCTCTGCCAACAAATAGACTCATAGAGTTCGCCCATTACCATCCCCATTTTCCCACTTTTTACATTGTGGTCTTCTATAAAAATTTGGGCAGAGTCTCCCCATAAATTGAGCTATCCCGAAATAAAAGCACAACACATAACATAATTCCCGGCCAGGGAAGCACAATACTTAACAGAATACAGAAATACTAAGTAAATTCCCAGCCAGGGAAGGCACCACACAAAAGGACAACAGAAGTGGGTTTCAACACCCACATAATACACCAATGACTCTCTTATCATTTAACAATTCTACCACTAATTGCATGCAATATAAAATAAAAGAGAGAAAGGCTCATGCCTTTATATACAACCCATATACAAGTATAATCGTGCTCACATGCAAGCATCATGAATATGTATATAACCCTCAGGTGTATACAAGTACCCTATATGATACCGTGCTCCATCATGCCCTGGTACCATGATCCTGGGAGTATCTCCAATCAACAGCTCGAACTCAGCCTCCAAGACCATTGAGGTACCTGTTCACCTGTCCCAACAGAGACAGCCCCAACGGGGTGAGCATACCAATACACAAAATCCCATAATCACAATAATGAAATTCATAATTTACAACAAAAGTAAATACTAATGAATTTAAATGATACTCCCTGGATGGCAACGTCCTCATCCAGGATTCCGTGTACTGTTCCTGTTCTCACAATCATCAAACTCATCAAATCTCAAAAATCAGTAAATCAACACATTGATTTACATCATCGCATGCCTAATTCTCGAATATCAATAAATAGGGATTCCAATTTCATTATACATGCAAATACAGATATCTCAATATCAAATACTGATTTCTCAATTTCGCTATCAATCACAGATAGCTCAAATGCCTCGCATTTATTTTACCAATTCTCCATTATACTCAGACATCTCAAATGTCTTATAATGATACATGATTCCACAGTCATTCTCAGGCATCTCAATGCCCTACAATGGTCATATAAATTCAGTACCCCATGTATCTTGTAAGGTTATACTACTCTAGTATCACGCACGCTTGTGGCGGCGATGTCAAGATTAGGTCGCTCCATGGCTATCTCAACACATATATATAATCACATACACAACTATTTAATGCAATCAAAATACATTATGCATTTCACAAATGCTCTAATATAAAGTAATGCTCGTACGTCGCACGTACCTTAAATCTCCGTAGTCCAAGCCAAACCTTGCTCGAGTTCCATGCCCCGAGGAATGATGTGCTAACACGATAAATAATTCACAATTATTTACGAACATGTAACCCATGCCCAAGCACATCCATGACCCTCAAGAAAAATTGTCAACACACGACAATTAATCATTTAAAAGACCCGGGGCAGGGCACATGCAGGGAGGGAAAACGAATGAGACATTATCGAAAATTGTTCAAGAACACCCTTCAATTTTCGAACCCTTAACATCACAATTCGAACCCAATTAAGCACCATAATTCATCTAAAACCTGAATTAATCGATCAATAACAAGAATCACCGCCCCCTGCCAAAACCCCCAAAATCGAACATAACCTGTAATGCCCCGAAATTAATTGATGGTAACTTGAACATTAATTATGTTTATATGATGAATTATTATGATGTTTAAGTCATGTTTGGGAAATGAAGAAGTAACATGATTTAAGGATGTTAATTTTAAGTATGAGGATGATGTGAGTTTAATGAAGTTGATTACAAATTGTAAATGCTTATCATGTTAATGTATTTTAAATACACCATGTTGTTATTGGGGTACAAATTAAAAGTAAGACATAACCCACCACTTTTACCCCACCTCACTTTTACACTCAAACTCCCAAAACCACTTTCCCAAATTCCCTTTCCCCCATTTTCGAAATTAACCCTAAAGGTGGGAAGAAATTCTTGTCAAAGCTTCATCCTTGCATTTCTTGGTAAGATTTAGTGCCTATGATGTCTATATAGCACTTATTGATGTTCATGAAGTGTGTGTTAAGTTTTGGAAGGGTTTTAAAAAGGGTTTGAAATGGGTTTGTTTGGGTTAGTGTGATTCTTGGTGGGATGTTGGATTTTTAATGGTTTTATGATGTGTATTGAAGGTTTTGAGTGTTTTAATGTTTTTAAGTTGTTGGAATAAATGATGGTTGAGGTTGGTGAGGTTTAAAGGTGCAAAAATGGAGATTTTCGATGTACAGAGGCTGGCGATCGATCGCCCGTTTTTGGCGATCGATCGCGAGCAGGCAGTAGGCTCCAGAAGCCTTTGGCGATCGATCGCCACTTTTGGGCGATCGATCGGTGAGCTTGGCGATCGATCGCGCCAAAAGTGGCGATCGATCGCCGAATGCATAATTTTGTTGATGCGGGCAGTGTGATCTCGCGATCGATCGGGACGACTTGGCGATCGATCGCGAGACACACAAAAGTGTGTTTTTGGCATTTTTGTGGGAATTTTGAATATTGGACTATGATTAGCTTCTAATATTGAATTGTATGGTTGTGTAGAACCATCTCAAGGACCCACAACTTCGAGACGATAAAGTGCTACGACTTCGCCACATTTTGAAAAGGTACGTAAGAAACGTACGGGCATCAACGGTAACATATCCCTAAACCATGACTTTGCATCAAATTGCATAAGTATTTATGATGATGATTATGATGATACGGTGATAAACAAAGATGATATAATGTTACGATGATAATTATGATATGATGATGATGTGTGAAATGATGATCCTTATAAGATGATGACGCATGTTTGACTATGCTACTTAGAGTGGTCGAATGTCCGGTGACTATTATGGGCAAGCGAGGAAGGTCTTGCCGCTCACATAACTGAGCGATGGGGTACATCCGCTATGTGTAGCGATGGGTATCATCCGCTGAGCGATGGGGTACATCCGCTAGGTGTAGCGATGGGTATCATCCGCTGAATAAGGGATACATCCGCTATCAAGGCGTAGCGATGGGTATCATAAGATGTGTTATGTCGAGCGAGGGGGCCAATTGTGCCTGCTGTCATAATAGTACCCGGACAGTCCCATTTCTAATTAACATAGATTGTTGTGAGCATTTATACGAAGTACGATGTTATTCATTCATGTCTTGAACTAATGATCATATGCGTAATTATGACACAGGGACAACCAAGGAAGGATAGTACTATTAAACAGGAAGTATACGTTATCAATTATTCCCATGCATTAATTATATGCTATTATTTCATGATGATTAAGTAATGATGTACATGCTCACGATGGGCTGTTCCTGTAGGTACACTTTTGGATCGAGACCAAGGGGCGGGTTGAGATGGTGAGCTAAGGAGCATAAGAAGATAGATACAGGATTTTGTTAGCCTTAACATTCTTTTGGGGAATGTAATTAACTAAGTATTGAAGTTTCTTTTTGGGCCTGTAATTTACCTTGAGCTCACATAGCAACCAGTACTCTAAGATGTCTTTAATGCATGTTTATTTCTTGTTAAGCTATTCAAATGACGTTAAGGTAGGAAGACCCTACATAACCCTACGCATACAGGGAAATATTTCGAACCAACATCACCAAAAATGGCAGGGAATTACATGAGAATAATGAAAAAGGGGTAAGGGAGGTTACCCAATTCAAAATCGGAAGGAAATCGTTCGAAAATCGAAGAACCCTAGAAATTGGGCATCTGCGCTTTTCTGCCAAATCCGAACCCAAATCGCGATGAAACTTCGAATTCCTGGTATGGAAAGGTGCGCCTGGAAGAGACGAAGCCGTTGGTGGGTCGGACGCGCCGGATGGCGGCCCGACGGCGGTGCTTTTACGCGCGGGGGTTGGGGCGACGGGAAATGGGCAGAACGCGGGGAGAGAGAGAGAGAGGCGGCAAGGTGGACGAAAATGATTTCTAAACTTAAAATCTCGGGTTCAACTGGTATATATAGCAAAATTTCCCCGAAATACCAACAGCCCCACAAATACATCATGATTCCTTAAAAATCATCTGTTTTCAAAACTCTCTCTCTAACTTCAAAACCCCCTATCGGTGCCCACACAAAGCATCACAGATCCCGAGTCACACTAAAAACTCAACTCATAGGTTTTTCACCGAAATGAGAATACAATCTCAACCTCAGGATCCAACGATCCCAACTGCCCAAATAGACGAGCTCGGGAGGGCCAACACCGCGATTAAACTCCAAATCGCCACGTAAAAACAAACTTTAGGGGTTATTAACACTCCGGGATTAACATCTATAATCCCAGGTCATCACAATGGTAGTTACTGTTGTGTGACACAACTATTTTGCTTATGTGCTTTTATGATATGTGATCATAGTGGAATAATTATATGTCATGACATCTATGAAATCATAATATAATCTGTGATTATGATTGTGAGTTGTGGCACAGGGACAACCAAAGGGAGCATTTTGAAATGCATTGGAATACATGAAGTACTTTGTACTCATGATTTATGCATTTACTCATTATAATCATATTGTGGTGAATATGGATTACTATATGCTCATAGTTTGGGATTGTTCCTGTAGGGATGATATGACATGAAAGGCTAAGGCCAGGGTTGAAAGACACGAAATGGTAACCTGCATTTTATATACATCATTGATTATGCATTGTGGTTGCATGTATATTGGTGTGATGATTTTAATGCTTTGCCGCCAAATGTTGAAGCGAGGGTATTGCCGCATGTCACATTTGAGCGAGGTGCATTAAAATAAACTCATTACGATATATATTGGATTATGGATTATGCAATATGGTTACACATGTAAGGACCCCCGTGCCCTTAACCCCGTTATTAGTGTATTAAGCCATACCATTAGTGCATATAATCATACTATCATGGGGAAAACCATATGCAAGTGCAACACCATATGCTATCCAGAAAATTTCTTGCATTCAATCCACATAATGTTCAAATTCCCCAACCAAGATTATTCATATAACATGCACCCTCATAATACACTAACATGCTCTTACTTCATTTAGCAAGTCCTTATTTAATTGCATGCAAACCATAAATGAATAGAGAAGAGCCGTAGCCCATTTATACATTCCATATACACGTAAAATGTACTCACATAAGAGCAATCAATGAACATGTGTGTATCTAATGTATAAAACACTCTACTGGATACCGTTACTGGTGCTTCGACCCTGGAAGCACCTCCCAAGCGCAACTCGATCTCAACTCTGGATCTATGTGCCTATCCAACCAGCTCTGGTACCTCGATCCTGGAAGTACCTCAAATCAGTAGCCCGAGCTCAACTCCAAAGCCACTGCTACACCTGTAACACCTGCCCAACAGAGACAGCCCCCACACGGGGTGAGCATACCAATAGCACCAATCCAATAATCATAACGTTGCAATTCATAATTTACAAAATGTAAATGCCATAATTTAAATGATACTCCCTGGATGGTAACACCCTCATCCGGGATCCCCTGTATTGTCCCTGTTCTCAAAATAACCAACCTCGTCAAATTCCCAAAGCCAGTTAATCGTCACAAAGATTAACTAATATCGTTCTGTTATGCCAGTTCCATAATCAATGTGGAAAAATCATTATATTAAAAGATCGTAAATATCACATAAATCAATTCAATGATTCCATATTCCTATTTCATTGCTCGCTCCACAATAGCGGCATTCTAAACCCCGCGCACGCTCAACAATAGCGGCGTCATAACCAATGGTCGCTCAACGGCGACAGCATCCCAAATCATTGCTCGCTCAATAACGACAACATATGGTTCCCAATGTATAATCCATTTGACGCGAATACCATTTACCATGCATATCGTTATCCATTTATAGCAAGTGTCATGCACCATGCATTTCAATACCTATTCGATGCAATTACCACATGCCACATATTTCAATGTCCGTATGATGCAATTATCACACACCATGTGTTCCAATGCCCATTTAATACAATTATCACATACCATGCATTTTACAGTTGCAATATTATAATAAGTTATGCTCATACGTCATACGTACCTTAAGTCTCCGCAGTCCAAGCCAAACATTGTTGAGTCCCATGCCTCGAGAAAGATGTGCTAAAACGCAAAAACAACCCACAATCAAGCATAAGCATGCAACCACGTGCCCAAGCATGTTCAAAACTCCCAAACATATCGTCTATCCATGACGATTACCAAAATAAAAGCCACCCGGCTAAGCATGCATAATACCCAAAATAAACCATTTTACAAGTTTAAAAGATAGCCAAAAACTCAACCGATAGTTCCGTTTAATTAACTTGGCTCCAACCAAACCATTTTAAAAGTCTAACATTCCCATTGGAATGTGAACATTGCCCCGGAAACGGCCCCTTTAAACCTCGGTTCCAAAATCCCGACATATTCCAAAAATTTCAAAAAAAAACACTTTCCTTCGGGTGGCTACCGATCGCCACCTTTATCGCGATCGATCGCCACACTCCAGTGGCCAACCAGCGTCTTATCGCGATCGATCGCCAATCCTCGCGATCGATCGCCAACCCGCTCGCGATCGATCGCCTCAACCATGCGATCGTTCGCCGCTACTGTTCATCATCTTCGATTTTTAGCAGCTGCTCGTCGCGATCGATCGCCCCTCCTCGGCGATCGATCGCCACCTGCAATTTTCCAAAATATTCCTTCCATGGTGTTTTTCACACCCAAACTCAAAACCAACACCCCCTACACCTTCAACACCTCAAATACGTCAATAAGGACCAATAAAAACTATAAAAACTCAACTTGGATTTTTAACCAAAAATCCCCAATTTCATAACCCACCAAAAACCCAACCAAAAACTACAATATTACCACCCAAACGAAGCCAATGGTGAGGGGAAGTTAAATACCTGATTATCTTCGAGAAATCCGGCTCCTAGGTCGAGCCTCCATGGATTTTTGCTCATCAAAGGGAAAGGGAAAGGGTTTGGGGTGAGAGAGAGACGTGAGGGAGAGGAGAGGAGAGAAATGGATTCCAAATGACAGAATCCCGAGTCCAACTGGTATATATAGCAAAAATGCCCCAAGATACCAATACCTCCACAAATACATCATGATTCATTAAAAATCATCTGTTTACAAAAACTCTCTCTCCAACATCAAATCCCCAGACTGGCCCCAACATAAGGCACCCTCAGACTCCAAGTCCCACTAAAAACCCAACTCATAGGTTTTCTACCAAAATGAGAATACAATCTCAAACTTTGGATCCAACGGTCCCAAATGCTCGATTCAACAACCTCGGGAGACCCAACACCGCAATTAATTCCTAATTGCCACAATTGAAAATCCATCAAGGATTAATACCACACCGGAGTTAACACCATTAATCCCCGGACATCACAATTATCCCCCACTAATAAAATTTCGTCCTCGAAATTGCACCGGTGTACTCCACGCAACACTAGGACTACACAAACAAAACAAAGCCACAACCTCAATTCTGGACCACATTAGAATCGAATTAACAATTGCGAGGACACCAATCTCGCACCAAGCTCTAAAATAGAGCAAACACCAAAATCCATACAAACCCAAAAGATAACAACATACCTCGATGTGAATTGTCCCAGAAGTCAGTCCACCACAACTACGAATCAACCAAATCTCCCTTGGTTCTGACATAGATATCACTCCATGATATTCACCACTTGCCCACGATGCTTGACACGCATCGTCATGATGGGGACCACTAGTATACAACAGTATACTCACAGAAAATCCGGTTTTCGCTTCCCAGTTCATCTCCTCCAAAGGAGTAGTTGCAGAACTTGCAACCCGGATCGGGTTACCCACGGTCACTGATCCACACAAAACATGCCACCACCGAAGTCTAAAACAAGGTGTTCCAAGAAATCCCATCTTGGTCCAAAGCACACTATCGAGACTCCATAAGGTCTCAAGTTCCACAAGGACATGCAAGACAATCAATTGCATTCCTACACACGTGTCAACCATGACACTAAACAAACCTGAATCCCGGCCATCCCTCATTTATCCTTGGATCCAACAATCCTAAAACAGGGAGGCTATCGAATTATCCAACAAGAACTACCATGGTTCCAACACACGACGATCCCTCCTCAGGGGAAGTCAAAAACAACCCTCACGATCATTCATCAGAATGCATCGTGCCATCGAGATTACCGATCTCAAGGTTCCAAAATCTCACACCGGAGATCCACCAAACCAAGCATACAAACTCGACGTTCAACAAGGAACAACACAAAGTTGGCATCCGTATACACACACGGCATACATGCCCATACACCAACATAACATGCATACACAATGCAATGGACTCGGGTATCTCCAATCATACCCAAATCCCAAAACCAACTGTCAAACCTCAATTATTCTCACCCCACGGAGAATGATGGTTGTGATGACCAGGGATTATAGATGTTAATCCCGGAGTGTTAATAACCCCTAAAGTTGTTTTACGTGGCGATTTGGAGTTTAATCGTGGTGTTGGGCCTTCTGGGCTCGTTTATTTGGGTAGTTGGGATCGTTGGATCCCGAGGTTGAGATTGTATTCTCATTTGGGTGAAAAACCTAAGAGTTGGGTTTTTAGTGTGACTCGGGATCTGGGGTGCTTTGTGTGGGCACCGGTAGGGGGTTTTAGAGTTAGAGAGAGAATTTTTGAAAACAGATGATTTTTAATGAATCATGATGTATTTGTGGGGCTATTAGTGTTTCGGGGTATTTTTGCTATAAATACCAGTTGAACCCGAGATTTTAATTTTAAAATTCATTTCAGCTCCTCCAGCCCGTCTCTCTCTCTCCTCGCGTCGGCCCTCTTCCCGTCGCCCCCAACCCCAGCGCGTAAAAGCGCTGCGCCCGTCGCCGTCCGGCCGCCGTCCGGCCGCCGTTCGGCGCGTCCGACCCGCCGTTGGCTTCGTCTCGTCCAGGCGCAGCTTCCTACACCATCAATTCGAAGTTTAGTCGCGAGTTGCGTTCGGATTTTGCAGGAAAGCGCACAGACCCAAATTCTAGGGTTCTTCGATTTTCGTCCGTTTTCCTTCCGATCTTCGTATGGGTAACCTTCCTTACCCCTTTTTCATGCTTCTCATGAATTTCCCTGCCATTTTGTGAGTTTTTTTTGTTCGAATTTTCCCCAATTTCGTAGGGTTTGAGTTCGATTTTTAGGGGTTTTGGCTAGGGGGCGGTGATTCTTGTTAGTGATCGATTAATTCATGTTTTAGATGATTTATGGTGCTTATTTTGGGTTCGAATTGTGGAGTGAGGGTTCGAAATTGTAGGGGAGTTCTTGAGCATTTTTCGTTGATGTCTCAATTGTTTCCCTCCCTGCATGTACCCTGCCCCGGGTCTTTTAAATGGTTAATTGTCGTGTGTTGGCAATATTTTGAGGGTTATGGATGTGCTTGAGCATGGGTTACATGTTCGTAAATAATTGTGAATTATTTATCGTGTTAGCACATCGTTCCTCGGGGCATGGAACTCGAGCAAGGTTTGGCTCGGACTTCGGAGATTTAAGGTACGTGCTACGTACGAGCATTTCTTCATATGAGAGCATTTGTGAAATGCATAATGTATTTTGATTTCATTGAATAATTGTGCGTATGGTTATATATATATGTTGATATAGCCAAGGAACGACCAAATCTTGATATCGCCGCCACAAGCGTGCGTGACACTGGAGTAGGATAACTCTTACAAGGTATATGGGGTACTGGATATTTGAGCTATCTGTGATTGATAGCGAGGTTGAGAAATCAGTATTTGTTATTGAGATATCCATATTTGCCTGTATAATGAATTTGGAATCATATATATTGACATTCGAGAATTAGGCATACGATGAGTTAAAACAATGTGTTGATTTACTGATTTTTGAGATTTGATGAGTTTGATGATTGTGAGAACAGGGACAGTACACGGAATCCTGGATGAGGACGTTGCCATCCAGGGAGTATCATTAAAATTCATTAGTATTTACTTTTGTTGTAAATTATGAATTTCATTATTGTGATTATGGGATTTTGTGTATTGGTATGCTCACCCCGTTGGGGGCTGTCTCTGTTGGGGCAGGTGAACAGGTACATCGATGGCTTTGGAGATGAGCTCGAGCTGTTGATTGGATGTACTCCCAGGATCGTGGTACCAGGGCTTGATGGAGCACGGTATCGTACAGGGTACTTATATACACCTGAGGGTTATATACATATTCATGATGCTCGCATGTGAGCACGATTATACTTGTATATGGATTGTTTATAAAGGCATGAGCCTTTCTCTCTTTCATTTTATGTTGCATGCAATTAGAGGTAGAATTGCTAAATGATATGAGAGTCATTGGTGTATTATGTGGGTGTTGAAACCCACTTTTGTTGTCTTATGTGTGGTGTCTTCTCTGGCTGGGAATTTACTTAGTGTTGTAGTATTCTGTTGAGTATTGTGTTTTCCCTGGCCGGGAATTATGTTATGTGATGTGCTTTTGTTTCGGGATAGCTCAATTTATGGGGAGACTCTGCCCAAATTTTTATAAAGGTCCACAATGTAAAAAGTGGTGTAAAGGGGATGGTAATGGGCGTACTTTATGAGTCTAATTGTTGTTAGGATGATGATCTTATAACATTGAGTATTAAAGAAAATTTGTATCTGCCATTCAATGATAAAGTATCATCTGAGTTTCCCGATCGATTTTTATTGAAAGCATGTGCCACACATATTGATTAATACACTAATCAAGGGTTAAGGGCTTGGGGTCCTTACATTAGTGGTATCAGAGCAGTGGTTGCTCATTGGGGCTGTTAAGGGCCTAGGAAATTGTTGATAGCACATAATTTTGCATGATGGCATTAATGTTGAATGACACAACTATATGTTTATGTGCTTTTATGATATGAAAAGTGGTGTTGCTAACCGTTGTGGTTGCAGGAATCGTGTGAAACGCGATAGGATGTCATTAATGGTAATGTCTGGCACTCCGTATGTTATGAGCCAAGGAATCTGATTTTTAAGAAAATCAGAAAAAGGGGATATTTCCGAGGTAACATGTCTTGGTATACGTATTGACATGCAAGTGGTTGCGTATATTTATTGCATGGTTGATGCATAGCGTATATGGCTATTGTTGCTAACCATAATGGTTGCAGGTTACAGGAAATATGGAGTACGAAAAGGAATGATGATTATACATATGCACGGGCATCCCAACGGTAACATGTATTATGTGTTTAGTTATTTAACACAAGGTAAATCAAGGTATGCATAAGATAGTGCATTATGATATGATACATGTTGATACGCATCGTTTTGCATATGTATGTTGTGAAATATAAGAGGTGTATTTCACGAGTCAAGGTTATCCTAGTGAGGATTTTAATACTTACGCTAAATTCCATAAGAAGCGAGGAAGAATTCCGCTTACGTGGACTCCATAAGAAGCGAGGAAGAATTCTGCTTACGTGGAGAAGTAAGAAGCATTGAAATGCACTACTGATAAGTGACTCAATTCCGTAAGAAGCAAGAATTCCGCTTACGTGGATTCCATAAGAAGCGAGGAAGAATTCCGCTTACGTGGAAAAGGAAGAAGGAACCATAATTTCATATGTTGATTATTTATGAGTTGTGGTTGTATTTATGATTTATGCATTTATGTTTGCATTCATATTATGTTGTATACGATGTTATTATGTGGTAAGATGCCACGGGGTAAGATGCCCATATGGTAAGAGGCCATACGATGTTATTATGTGGTAAGATGCCACGGGGTAAGATGCCCATATGGTAAGAGGCCATACGATGTTATTATGTGGTAAGATGCCACGGGGTAAGATGCCCAGATGGTAAGAGGCCATACGATATTATTATGTGGTAAGATGCCATAAGACGTTATGATGCTATGATGTTAATCATTTACATTAAGATCTAATGATTTCGTGCATGAATATTTGAAACAGGGACAATAAAAGAGGTTTAATGTGTTTAACCAGGAAGATTCATGCATTTCTTTATTTATGTACATTTTCTATGATGATTGGCGATGGTTTATACCACCGGACACGGATGATAGCGGTAATGTATTCCGCTGTGTCGATGATGATGATTCATTTCTTTATGATGACACGGATGATAGCGATGGTTCATTCCGCTGTGTCGATGATGATGATTCATTTCTTTATGATGACACGGATGATAGTGATGGTTCATTCCGTTGTGTCAATGATGATGATTCATTCTTCTATGAGGATTGGCGATGATTCGTGCCGCCGGATATGTTGATAGCGATGCCTCTTTCGGCTATTATGTGGACGATGATTCATGCTCAGGTGTATAGCGAGGTTTCATGCCACTTATTATATGACGAGGTATCATGCCGTCGATTCTATAGCGATGGATTGTGCCGCTATGTACTCAGCACAAGATTTTGCCGCCTTCGAGCGATGGGTGCTGATTACGCACTGTTATCGAGTGACGGAGACAGGTATGCCGCTATCTTGTTAGCGATGAGGTATGGGATATTGTTATTCTATTTAGCATTATTATAGCTGGCATGCGTTGATATGCATGTTTTATTATGACTATTTTACTAGCATGATGATGGATGACATACGTTGATGTACATGGACCGTCACGAGTTGACTAGGTTGTTAGATGTCATTGTTGACATGTATCGTCACTGGTTGACGATGCCTTAGATGCCATGAGTGGGCATGTATCGTCACGGGATGACGATGACGATGGTGTAGGAGATGTCTTATTAGACATGCATCATCGTTACGATGAACAATGCGTTGAGTATACGTATTCAGTTGTATGCCTTGGGTGCCAGTGCCGAGCACAAGGTGGTGTCTACGTCACCGGTCGACGTGACCCTTATACCGAGCGGGTCGCTCGAGAAATGGATTAACGCGTTGTACATGTGATTTACCGCAGCAATTGTTTGAGGTGATCATATTTCGAGTGGTGATACCCTTGGGGTATGCTCGTTGGAATGGCTTTTTGGCCATGTTTTTGACGACAGGAGTAATCATGGGGGAAATTACTCGCTTTCTGTCAATGTGACATGTGGTAGACATGGTCACACCACCCTTGAGGGTGTAGAATGGGTCCTAAGGGAGTAGGATCAGGTTATGTTAAGTACATGGGGACATTGGAGTGTCCAGGGTGTATCGGCATTAGAGGAATGTTGGGTAAAGACCCACTACTCTATTGATTTTCTTTCCATGGTATGGTATGCCATGGGGAAACGTCCGTCTTGTTGGTAGATTTGAGGTAAACCTAAAGAGACAGAGACTAGTTTGTCTGCCGCGTGTGTGCAGCACCATGAGGGGCTTGCTAGAGCCGTTATACTGCTCGTTGGAACCAAGTTTGGCAAATCGTAAGGTGATACGATGTGGATTGTGGTGGACTCTAGTAGTCACCACGTCATTGAGGTTGAGATTGTGCATGCCTCACTGAAACGTGTATACGTTTATGTTTAATCTTGGTGAGACTTGTCTGGGACAGCTCATGATGTTGGAGTACCAACAATAGAGTCATCAGGTCGTTATTGACTCGATCTGAGGGAACCCGTGTATTTGGGATACAATGGGTGTTATTGTATCCAGTTTTTCCGAACGGTGGTTCGAGACTTGTGGATCTCGAGTTCGATGGAACTTCCCTTGTGGGGAAGGAGGTAGTATTATACCTATTTGGGAATCTTTGTAGATTCGGTAAGTCGGTGCATGTGGTGTTGATTTTGGGAATCACACCGTGTTGTTGATCGTCGATTATCATTCTACACTGGATGGGAATGACTCAGAACTGACGGTTGTGTTTGGGACTTAGGGGTATGTTGTAGATACCTGAGCCAAGTGCATTGAGTATGCATGTAGGGTCTGTGCTTAGGCAGGTATACCGGTGAGTATACGGATGCCAGTTATTGATTTCCTTCTTGTCAAGCATAGAGTTATGCTATTTTTTTGGATGGTTAAATCTCTGATGAGAGATATGGGACACCTTGAGATTGAGAATCTCCATGGCACGATAATTATGAGGAATAATCGTGAAGTTAATTGACTCCCTTTGAGGAGGGATTATCTTGTGTGGGTTAAGGTATTTCCTTATTGGTGTTTTCCTCCGAGTTATGCGATGGCTTTCCCAAGTTTGGATTGTTAAATCCAAGGATTATCAAGGGATGGCAGGTATTCGGATTGGTTGGGTGTCGCTGTCGACACAAGCGTTGAGGATGCATTGAGTTTATTGCAAGTCCTTTCAGAATTTTAAACTCTGTGGAGTCTCGGTTGTTTATTTATGATCAGGATGTGATTCTTGGAACATCCGGAGGTGGACATCTTGTGAGATGTCTTTTGTGTGAATCTGTGGCCGTGAGTTGCCCAAATTGAGTTGCAATGATGCGACTGCTCCTTCGATGGAAAAGGTTTTGAAGTGGAAACCAGGTTTGCTGTGTGTACACCGTGGTATACTAGTGTTTCCCTCGTAACGATGTATGTTAGACATCGTGAGTCATGATAGAGATGTCATTGAATGATATCTACGATGGAATCTGGAGCGATTCGAATCCTTGCAGTTTTAGTTGACTAACTGCTTTTGGATTATTAGCGTTGAGCTGTGCTGACGCTCTTTGACGTTATGATGGATTTGGAAGTCTATTCCACTCCAGAGTTTGACACGAGGTCAACGTTCTCACGGTTGAGGTGTCATTCAGGATGCGTTCTTACTAGTTGTATTAGAACTAAGGATGAATGTCCGATCTACAGTCGTAAGTATTGGTTGTTTTGCAGTCATGAGAGACTGACTTTTGGGATGACCCGCATTGAGGTACGTTTTGCCTCTTGGGTGTTATGTTGGTTTTGGTAAGTCGCTCTGTTTCAGAGTTTGATGTGAGGTAAGTATCCTCGCGTTTTTTTAAGACGATTCTGATATGGTCAAGAATCGAGGTTATGGCTTCATCTTGTTGTGTAGCCTGGGTGTTATGTGATACACCGGTGCTAATTTAGAGGACGAAATTCTTTTAGTGGGGGATATTGTGATGACCATGGATTATAGATGTTAATCCCGGAGTGTTAATAACCCCTAAAGTTGTTTTACGTGGCGATTTGGAGTTTAATCGTGGTGTTGGGCCTTCTGGGCTCGTTTATTTGGGTAGTTGGGATCGTTGGATCCCGAGGTTGAGATTGTATTCTCATTTGGGTGAAAAACCTAAGAGTTGGGTTTTTAGTGTGACTCGGGATCTGGGGTGCTTTGTGTGGGCACCGGTAGGGGGTTTTAGAGTTAGAGAGAGAATTTTTGAAAACAGATTATTTTTAATGAATCATGATGTATTTGTGGGGCTATTAGTGTTTCGGGGTATTTTTGCTATAAATACCAGTTGAACCCGAGATTTTAATTTTAAAATTCATTTCAGCTCCTCCAGCCCGTATCTCTCTCTCTTCGCGTCGGCCCTCTTCCCGTCGCCCCCAACCCCCGCGCGTAAAAGCGCTGCGCCCGTCGCCGTCCGGCCGCCGTTCGGCGCGTCTGACCCGCCGTTGGCTTCGTCTCGTCCAGGCGCAGCTTCCCACACCATCAATTCGAAGTTTAGTCACGAGTTGCGTTCGGATTTTGCAGGAAAGCGCACAGACCCAAATTCTAGGGTTCTTCGATTTTCGTCCGTTTTCCTTCCGATCTTCGTATGGGTAACCTTCCTTACCCCTTTTTCATGCTTCTCATGAATTTCGCTGCCATTTTGTGATTTTTTTTGGTTCAAATTTTCCCCAATTTCGTAGGGTTTGGGTTCGATATTTAGGGGTTTTGGCTAGGGGGCGGTGATTCTTGTTAGTGATCGATTAATTCATGTTTTAGATGATTTATGTTGCTTATTTTGGGTTCGAATTGTGGAGTGAGGGTTCGAAATTGTATGGGAGTTCTTGAGCATTTTTCGTTGATGTCTCAATTGTTTCCCTCCCTGCATGTACCCTGCCCCGGGTCTTTTAAATGGTTAATTGTCGTGTGTTGGCAATATTTTGAGGGTTATGGATGTGCTTGAGCATGGGTTACATGTTCGTAAATAATTGTGAATTATTTATCTTGTTAGCACATCGTTCCTCGGGGCATGGAACTCGAGCAAGGTTTGGCTCGGACTTCGGAGATTTAAGGTACGTGCTACGTACGAGCATTTATTCATATGAGAGCATTTGTGAAATGCATAATGTATTTTGATTTCATTGAATAATTGTGCGTATGGTTATATATAAATGTTGATATAGCCAAGGAACGACCAAATCTTGATATCGCCGCCACAAGCGTGCGTGACACTAGAGTATGGGGTACTGGATATTTGAGCTATCTGTGATTGATAGCGAGGTTGAGAAATCAGTATTTGTTATTGAGATATCCATATTTGCCTGTATAATGAATTTGGAATCATATATATTGACATTCGAGAATTAGGCATACGATGAGTTAAATCAATGTGTTGATTTACTGATTTTCGAGATTTGATGAGTTTGATGATTGTGAGAACAGGGACAGTACACGGAATCCTGGATGAGGACGTTGCCATCCAGGGAGTATCATTAAAATTCATTAGTATTTACTTTTGTTGTAAATTATGAATTTCATTATTGTGATTATGGGATTTTGTGTATTGGTATGCTCACCCGTTGGGGGCTGTCTCTGTTGGGGCAGGTGAACAGGTACATCGATGGCTTTGGAGATGAGCTCGAGCTGTTGATTGGATGTACTCCCAGGATCGTGGTACCAGGGCTTGATGGAGCACGGTATCGTACAGGGTACTTATATACACCTGAGGGTTATATACATATTCATGATGCTCTCATGTGAGCACGATTATACTTGTATATGGATTGTATATAAAGGCATGAGCCTTTCTCTCTTTCATTTTATGTTGCATGCAATTAGAGGTAGAATTGCTAAATGATATGAGAGTCATTGGTGTATTATGTGGGTGTTGAACCCACTTTTGTTGTCTTATGTGTGGTGTCTTCCCTGGCTGGAAATTTACTTAGTGTTGTAGTATTCTGTTGAGTATTGTGTTTTCCCTGGCCGGGAATTATGTTATGTGATGTGCTTTTGTTTCGGGATAGCTCAATTTATGGGGAGACTCTGCCTAAATTTTTATAAAGGTCCACAATGTAAAAAGTGGTGTAAAGGGGATGGTAATGGGCGGACTTTATGAGTCTAATTGTTGTTAGGATGATGATCTTATAACATTGAGTATTAAAGAAAATTTGTATCTGCCATTCAATGATAAAGTATCATCTGAGTTTCCCGATCGATTTTTATTGAAAGCATGTGCCACACATATTGTTTAATACACTAATCAAGGGTTAAGGGCTTGGGGTCCTTACAATGGTTGACAACCAAAACCAGAGGGTGTGATTTCAAAATCAACATCACACGAACCAAAACAACGAATCTCCCCGAAAGATTCAACCGGTAGGTATAATGATACCGCATTCCTCTCAAGGAAAATGTCATGAATCCATGATCCTCCAACCTCGAACCACCGTCCGGAAACCTGGATATACCTACTAAAATATATCACGGAACCAAAAGCACGCAATTGGTTCAAATAGTGCATCAAAGCAACTATTACCAAAACAAAACCCGTATACGCCACGTATACCCAGACTAAAGATGCTCTGTACTAATGCTATAGTACTCCACAATCTCGAGCATTACCACGGAGGCGTCTCCTCGAACGTCTCACCGGAAGTACGAAGCCATCACATAGTCCAACACTAGTAGGGCTTACCCCGGATTGATTCACCATCAACCCTCAACCAATGCCAGCTGTCTTCATGACAGTGCAACCCGAATCTCTCCAAGAGATAGAAATCGGGATAGTAGTGTTACCCCACTAGCTATATCTCACAATTCCAATTGTGATCCCCGTTGCTTTCTATATGCAAAGATGCTCAACCAGACCTAATAACGACTTGTGGACACTCACGTTGGTATTTCCAACCAAATTGAGCTGCCCCAAAACAAGTCTCTCAAAACATTTGACGTATAAACGTCCCCGTGAGGTACTCCCTACCTCAATCACCATGCCACATAGAGACTACAACAGTCTATCATAACTCTCATCGTATCACTATACGATTCACCCAGCTCGAATCCAACGAGCAGCAAAAAGGCTAACACAAGCACACCAAAGTACTGCAACAATACCTGGCTAACAGTTCATTGGCCCCATAGTCTCATACCAACCTATCAACGTGACACGCGTTCCATCCCGGTATACCATACTGTACAACCATTAGAGTTGTGGGTCATCGCCCAACATATCTCTAAATCACCAGAGCATAATGGACATCCAGATGTCCTTGATCAACTATTATGCAATCAAAATCCATTAGGACTTATTCCACACCCTCGGGGTGGGTGTGATCATGCCTACGCCACATCACAACAACAGGCGAGTAGTTTCCCTCAATGACTACTCTTACCACCAATCGCTTGGCCTTAGCCAATCCAGCGAGTATACCCAAAGGATATCATTACTTGAAAATGTTTACCTCTATAACATGATGCGGTACACTCACTGGTATAGTGCATCCAATGCTCCATCGAGCAAACCTGCTCGGCAAAAGGTCTCGTCAACTAGTGACCCAGACTCTACCATGTGCTCACCATCGGCACTCAAACCATGCAACCAAAATCATAAACATGAATGTATTATTCACCAAGACGACTCCACGCGTCCACATAAACATCCCACATAACATCGTCAAACATATGACGATACATGTCGATACGACACTCATAATCCCATCGTCAAACACATGACGGTATAAAACAACACCTAGTATTCACAATAATGATAACAAAAGTAATATGGCATACCTCATCGCTATCAAGATAGCGGAATACCTATATCCATCATCCACCAGAGGTACATAAGCGGCATACATCGCTCGTAGGCGGCATAATCCAGTGCTACACACATAGCGGTATAATCCATCGCTATAGAGTCGGCGGTATGATCCCTCGCCATAAAGTCAGACCATGAAACATCGTTATAGATGTCCGGCGGTATGAACCATCGCCATAGATGTAGCGGAATATACCATCGCTATATGATACCCGGCGGCATAAGCCATCGCCAATAGAATACCCGGCGGCATGAACCATCGCCAATAGAATACCCGACGGTATGAACCATTGCCAATAGAATACCCGGCGGCATGAACCATCGCCAATAGAATACCCGGCGGCATGAACCATCGACAATAGAATACCCGGCGGAATAATCATGGACTCAAGAGGTACTCACACCCATGTAGTACTTTGTTCCCGATCGCATCGCTACGTCATGACAGCGGCATCATCGCTTCGACGTGACAGCGGCATGTATCATCGCTTTGACACGACAGCGGCATCATCGCTTCGACATGACGGTGGTACCATCGCTTCGACGTGACAGCGGCATTTACCATCGCTTCGACACGACAGCGGCATTTACCATCGTTCCGGCATGACAGCGGAAATACCCCTCACTTCCACACATTAGCGGCATAATATCCCTCGCGATAGTAATATGACAGCGGCATTATCCTTCGCTTCGACATATTTGCGGCAAATATTCTTCATCGCTATAATATGACAGCGGCAAGTATTCACATCGCTACGCCATGCATGCAACCGTAATGCATAACCCATATTCCAATAATTGTTTCGGCACGACAGCGGCATCATCGCTTCGACGTGACAGCGGCATTTACCATCGCTTCGACATGACAGCGGCATCATCGCTTCGACGTGCATGCAACCGTAATGCATAACCCGTATTCCAATAAACATCGCCATGAGTGTATTTTAATGCACCTCGCTCCAACATTTAGCGGCAAAGCACTAAAATCATCACTCCGATGCATATCTATGCAACCGTAATGCATAGTCCATGTCTCGCATGACCCTGCAACCACCATGGTTAGCAATAACATATTCCATTTATGAACACATATCATAAACGCACATAAACAATATAGTTGTGCCACGCAACACTAACTACCATCATGCATAAGTATGTTCTTCTCATTCCCATTATCATTTTCCTAGGCCCTCAACAGCCCCAAAGAGCTAATCACTGCTCTGATACCACTAATGTGATGACCAGGGATTATAGGTGTTAATCCCGGAGTACTAATAATCCCTAAAGTGGTTTTACGTGACGATTTGGAGTTTAATTGAGGTATTGAGCCTTCTGGGCTCGTTTATTTGGGTAGTTGGGATCGTTGGATCCAGAGGTTGAGATTGTATTCACATTACGGTGTAAAACCTAAGAGTTGGGTTTTTAATGTGTCTCGGGATCTCGGGTGCTGGGTGAGCACCGGTAGGGGATTTTGGAGTTAGAGAGAGAGTTTTTGAAAACAGATGATTTTTAAGGAATCATGATGTATTTGTGGGGCTATTAATTTTTCGGGGTATTTTTGCTATAAATACCATTTAAACCCAAATTTTAGACATAATTTCAATTTCAGCCCCAATTCCTCCCCCTCTCTCCCGCAGCCGCGATTCCCGTCGCCCCTGCACCCCCGCCGTTTCAGGCGCTCCGCCAGCCGCCGTCCGGCCGCCGATCGGCGCGTGCGACCTACCCACGGCTTCGTCTCGACGAGGCGCTCCTTTCCCCTCTGCCAATTGAAGGTTTCGTCGCGTGTGGAAGTCGGATTTTGAGAAAGAGCGGCGATCCCCAAATTCTAGGGTTCTTCGATTTTGGTCCGATTTCTTCCGATTTTCGTTTGGGTAATCATCCTAACCCCTTTTTCGTTATTTTCGTGCAATTCCCTGCCATTTTTGTGTTCGATTTGTTCGGATTATTGTTGTTGGTGGGATTGGTTCGAAATTTTGGTTGTATGCTTGAAGTGGGTTCGAATTTTGGGGGTTTTGGAAGGGTTGTGGTGATTCTTGTTATGGATTGATAAATTCATGTTGTAGATGCATTATGATGCTTCTTGGATTTCGAATTTTAGGGATTTGGATTTCAAATTTGGGGGTTTGGCATGTAGGATGATTATTCATGCTATGGATTGATTAATTCACATTTTAGATGAATTATGGAATTATTTGGGTTCGAAATTGTGAGATTAAGGTTCGATTTTTGTAGGGCATTCTTGAACAAATTTCGATTGTCTCATTTATTTCCTTCCCTGCATGTACCCTGCCCCGGGTCTTTTAAGAGGATGATTGTCATGTATTGACAAGGTTGTGGGGGATATGGGTGTGCTTGAGCATAGGTTGCATATTCGTAAATAATTGTGAATTATTTATCGTGTTAGCACATCATTCCTCGGGGCATGGAACTCGAGCAAGGCTTGGCTCGGACTTCGGATGATTTAAGGTACGTGCGACGTACGAGCATTACTATATATATGTGAAATGCATAAGGTGTTTTTGATTGCATTGAATGTTTTGCGTATGGTTATACATATATGTTGATATAGCCAAGGAATGACCCAAATCTTGATATCGCCGCTTGTAGCGTGCGTGACACTAGAGTAGGATGACTCTTGCATGATATATGGGGTACTGGATTTATATGACTATATTATGAGACATTTGAGATGTCTAGGTTTGTAGAATCATGCATTCTTCGTAAGACATTTGAGATGTCTAGGTTCGTAGAATCATGTATTCATTATGAGACATTTGAGATGTCTAGGTTTGTAGACTCATGTATTCATTATAAGACACTTGAGATGTCTAAGTATAATGAAGGAATGGTAAAATAAATGCTAAGGCATTTGAGCTATCTGTGATTGATAGCAAGGTTGTGAAATCAGTATTAGATATTGTGATATCTGTAATTGCATGTTTAATGAATTTGTAATCACTATATGTTGATATTCGAGGATCAGGCATGCGATGTGTAAATCAATGTGTTGATTTACTGATTTATGAGATTTGATGAGTTTGATGTTGTGAGAACAGGGACAGTACACGGAATCCCGGATGAGGATGTTGCCATCCAGGGAGTATCATTTAAATTCATTAGCATTTACCTTTGTTGTAAATTATGAATTTCATTATTATGATTATGGGATTTTGTGTATTGGTATGCTCACCCCGTTGGGGGCTGTCTCTGTTGGGACAGGTGGACAGGTACATCGATGGCTATGGAGCTGAGCTCGAGCTGTTGACTTGAGGTACTCCCAGGATCGTGGTACCAGGGCTTGATGGAGCACGGTATCGTATAGAGTACCTATATATACACCTGAGGATTTATACATATTCATATTCATGATGCTCGCATGTGAGCACGATTATACTTGTATATGGATTGTATATAAAGGCATGAGCCTTTCTCTCTTTCATTTAAGGTTGCATGCAATTAGGTTGAATTGCTAGAATGATATGAGAGTCATTGGTGTATTATGTGGGTGTTGGAACCCACTTTTGTTGACATATGTGTGGTGTCTTCCCTGGCTGGGAATCTACTTGTATTACTGCTTTCTGTTGAGTATTATGTGTTCCCTGGCCGGGAATTTTGTTATGTGTTGTACTCTGTTTTGGGATAGCTCTATTTATGGGGAGACTCTGCCCAAATTTTTTGTAAAAGTTTACAATGTGAAAAGTGGCACCAAGGGGTTGGTAAAGGGCAAACATATGAGTCTTTTATTGACAGGCAATGATTAAGTATCATCAGAGCTTCCCGATTGACATTTTATAGAAAGCATGTACCACACATAGTGGTTAATACACTAATCAAGGTTTTAAGGGCTTGGGGTCCTTACATTAGTGGTATCAGAGCAGTGGTTGCTCATTGGGGCTGTTAAGGGCCTAGGAAGTTATTGATAGCACATATTTATGCATGATGGCATTAATGTTGTATGACATAGCAAATTGTTTATGTGCTATTATGATATGAAAAGTGGTATTGCTAACCATTGTGGTTGCAGGAATCGTGTGGAACACGATAGGATGACATTTATGGGGATGTCTGGCACTCCGTGTGTTATGTGCCAAGGAAGCTGGTTTTAAGAAAATCAGATAAAGGGATATTTCCGAGGTAACATGTATTTTACGTTGTCTTGTTGACACATGATGAATGCAAAGTGGTGCATTGAGGTTATGATATATGTTATTGTGCATTGTTTTTGCATATGCATGTCTTGAGTCAAAGTTATCTTAGTAAGGATTTTAATGGCTTATGCTAAAGTCCATATGAAGCGATGAAGAGTCCCGCTTATATGGAGTAGCAACGCTAAAGTCCATTGGAAGCGATGAAGAGTTCCGCTTACATGGAGTAGCAACGCTAAAGTCCAGTGGAAGCGAGGAAGAATTCCGCTTTCCTGGAGTAGCAAGAAGCATTAAAATGTACTAATGATAAGGGCTCAGGATGAAATAAGGATTTAAAGAAGGATATCATGACATTTATTTGTGAAACCATACATTCTCATAATGTGTTTTTATTATGAATTGAATGTGGATGCATAGCGTATATGGCTATTGTTGTTAACCCTGATGGTTGCAGGTTACAGGAAATATGGAGTATAAAAAGGAATGATGATTATACATTCCAGGAGTCCTGCTTATGACAGTGAGAATTTTTATACTTATGCTTGACCGCTAAAAATGTGGAGCGGGCGGGGATGCTCGCTTGCACATGGAGGCGGGGTATGCCATACGAAGCGAGGATGAGATACCGCTTGTATGAAGAAGCGAGGATGAGATGCCGCTTGTTAGGATGATGATTCATTCCTATGTGATGACACGGATGATAGCGGTGATGTGTCCCGCTGTGTCGATTTATATTCATTTCTCTATGAGGACACGGTTTATAGCGACGGTTCATTCCGCTATATCTATTGGCGATGGTTCATTCCGCCAGGTGTATTGATAGCGATGGTTCATTCCGCTATATTGATTGGCGATGGTTCATTCCGCCAGGTGTATTTATAGCGACGGTTCATTCCGCTATATCTATTGGCGATGGTTCATTCCGCCAGGTGTATTTATAGCGATGGTTCATTCCGCTATATCTATTGGCGATGGTTCATTCCGCCAGGTGTATTTATAGCGATGGTTCATTCCGCTATATCTATTGGCGATGGTTCATTCCGCCAGGTGTATTTATAGCGACGGTTCATTCCGCTATATTGATTGGCGATGGTTCATTCCGCCAGGTGTATTGATAGCGATGCCTCTTTCCGCTACTATGTGGACGATGATTCATGCTCAGGTATATAGCGAGGTTTCATGCCACTTATTATATGACGAGGTGTCATGCCGTCGATTCTATAGCGAGGGATTTTGCCGCTATGTACTCAGCACAGGATTTTGCCGCCTTCGAGCGATGGGTGCTGATTACGCACTATTATTGAGCGACGGAGACAGGTATGACGCTATATCACTAGCGATGAGGTATGAGATATTGCTATTTTATTAGCTTTATTGTAGCTGGCATGCATTGATATACATGTTTTATTATGCCTATTTTACTAGCATGATAGTGGATGACATACGCTGATGTACATGTATCGTCACTAGTTGGCAATGTTTTAGATGCCATGAGTTGGCATGTGTCGTCACGGGATGACGATGACGATGGTGTAGGAGATGTCTTATTAGACATGCATCATCGTTACGATGATCGATGCGTTGAGTATACGTATTCAGTGGTATGCCTTGGGTGCCAGTACCGAGCACAAGGTGGTGTGTGCGACACCGATGGACGTGACCCTTATACCGAGCGGGTTGCTCGAGGAATGGATGGATGCGCTGTACATGGGATTGTACCGCAGCTTACGATTGGGGGATCATTTTACGAGTGGTGATACCCTTGAGGTATGCTCGTTGGAATGGCTTTTGGCCATGTGATTTGACGACAGGAGTAATCATGGAGGAAAGTACTCGCTTTCTGTCGATGTGACATGTGGTGGACATGGTCACACCACCCTTGAGGGTGTAGGATGGGTCCTAAGGGAGTAGGATCAGGTTATGTTAAGTGCATAGGGACATTGGAGTGCCCCGGGTGTATCGGCATTGAGGAATGTTGGATAAAGACCCACTACTCTATTGAGTTTTCCTCCCATAGTATGTTATACCATGTGGAAACGTCCGTCTTATTGGTAGGTTTGAGGTAAACCTAAAGAGGCAGAGACTAGGTTGTCTGCCGCGTGTGTGTAGCACCATGATGGGCTTGCTAGAGCCGTTACACTGCTCGTTGGAACCAAGTTTGGCAAATCGTAAGGTGATACGATGTGGATTGTGGTGGACTCTAGTAGTCACCATGTCATTGAGGTTAAGGTTGTTCGTGCCTCGCTGAAACGTGTATACGTTTATGTTTAAATCTTGGAGACTTGTCTGGGACAGCTCAGGATGTTGGAGTACCAACAAGAGAGTCATCAGGTTGTTATTGACTCAATCTAAAGGAACCCGTGTATTGGGATACAATGGGTGTTATTATATCCAGTTTTTCCGAACGATGGTTCGAGACTTGTGGATCTCGAGTTCGATGGCATTTCCCTTGCGAGGAAGGAGGTAGTATTATACCTATTTGGGAATCTTGAAAGATTCGGTAAGTTGGTGCAAGTGGTGTTGATCTTGGGAATCACACCGTGTATTGTTAATCGTCGATTTTCATCCTCCACTGAGTAAGGAATGACTCAGAATTGACGGTTGTGTTTGGGGCTTAGGGATATGTGGTAGATACCCGAGCCGAGTGCATTGAGTATGCATGCGACATCAGTGCTTAGGCAGGTATACCGGTGAGTATACGGATGCCAGTTATTGATTTCCTCTCTGTTAAGCATAGAGTTATGCTATTTTTGGATGGTTAAATCTCTGATGTGAGATATGGAACACCTTGAGATTGGGAATCTCCATGGCACGATGATTGAGGGATGATCGTGAAGTTAGTTGACTCCCTTGAGGAGGGATTTTCTTGTGAGGGTTAAGGTACTTCCCTTGTTGGTGTTTTCCTTCGAGTTATGCGACAGCCTTCCCAAGTTTGGATTGTTAAATCCGAGGATTTTCAAGGGATGGCAGGATTTCGGATTGGTTGAGTGTCGCTGACGACACAAGCGTTGCGGATGCAATGGGTTTATTGCATGCCCCTTAAGAAATGTAAACTCTGCGGAGTCTCGGTTGTTATTTATGATCAGGACGTGATTCTTGGAACATCCGGAGGTGGACATCTTGTGAGATGTCTTTTGTTTGAATTTGTGGCCGTGAGTTGCCCAAATTAAGTTGCAATGAGGCGACTACTCCTTCGATGGAGGAAGTTTGAAGTGGAAACCAGGTTTGATATGGGTACACCGTGGTTGTACTAGTGTTTCCTTCGTAACGATGTATGTTAGACATCGTAAGTCATAGTAAAATATCATTGGATGATATCTTCGATAGAATCAAGAGCGATTCGAATCCTTGCAGTTTCAGTTGACTAACTGCTTTTGGACTGTTAGCGTTGAGTTGTGCTGACGCTCTTTGACGTTATGATGGATCTGGAAGTCTATTCCACTCCAGAGTTTGACACGAGGTCAACGTTCTTACGGTTGAGGTGTCATCGGGACGTGTTCGTACTGTTGTATTAGAACGAAGGATGACTGTCCGATCTACAGTCGTAAGTATTGGTTGATTTGCAGTCATGAGAGGCTGACTTTTGGGATGACCCGCATCGAGGTACGTTTTACCTCTTGGGTGTTATGTTGGTTTTGGTATGTCGCTCTGTTTCAGAGTTAGATGAGAGGTAAGTATCCTCGCGTTTATTAATACGATTCTGATATGGTCAGGAATCGAGGTTATGGCTTCATGTTGTTGTGTAGCCTGGGTGTTACGTGATACACCAGTGCTAATTTCGAGGACGAAATTCTTTTAGTGGGGGATAATGTGATGACCAGGGATTATAGGTGTTAATCCCGGAGTACTAATAATCCCTAAAGTGGTTTTACGTGACGATTTGGAGTTTAATTGAGGTATTGAGCCTTCTGGGCTCGTTTATTTGGGTAGTTGGGATCGTTGGATCCAGAGGTTGAGATTGTATTCACATTACGGTGTAAAACCTAAGAGTTGGGTTTTTAATGTGTCTCGGGATCTCGGGTGCTGGGTGAGCACCGGTAGGGGATTTTGGAGTTAGAGAGAGAGTTTTTGAAAACAGATGATTTTTAAGGAATCATGATGTATTTGTGGGGCTATTAATTTTTCGGGGTATTTTTGCTATAAATACCATTTAAACCCAAATTTTAGACATAATTTCAATTTCAGCCCCAATTCCTCCCCCTCTCTCCCGCAGCCGCGATTCCCGTCGCCCCTGCACCCCCGCCGTTTCAGGCGCTCCGCCAGCCGCCGTCCGGCCGCCGATCGGCGCGTGCGACCTACCCACGGCTTCGTCTCGACGAGGCGCTCCTTTCCCCTCTGCCAATTGAAGGTTTCGTCGCGTGTGGAAGTCGGATTTTGAGAAAGAGCGGCGATCCCCAAATTCTAGGGTTCTTCGATTTTGGTCCGATTTCTTCCGATTTTCGTTTGGGTAATCATCCTAACCCCTTTTTCGTTATTTTCGTGCAATTCCCTGCCATTTTTGTGTTCGATTTGTTCGGATTATTGTTGTTGGTGGGATTGGTTCGAAATTTTGGTTGTATGCTTGAAGTGGGTTCGAATTTTGGGGGTTTTGGAAGGGTTGTGGTGATTCTTGTTATGGATTGATAAATTCATGTTGTAGATGCATTATGATGCTTCTTGGATTTCGAATTTTAGGGATTTGGATTTCAAATTTGGGGGTTTGGCATGTAGGATGATTATTCATGCTATGGATTGATTAATTCACATTTTAGATGAATTATGGAATTATTTGGGTTCGAAATTGTGAGATTAAGGTTCGATTTTTGTAGGGCATTCTTGAACAAATTTCGATTGTCTCATTTATTTCCTTCCCTGCATGTACCCTGCCCCGGGTCTTTTAAGAGGATGATTGTCATGTATTGACAAGGTTGTGGGGGATATGGGTGTGCTTGAGCATAGGTTGCATATTCGTAAATAATTGTGAATTATTTATCGTGTTAGCACATCATTCCTCGGGGCATGGAACTCGAGCAAGGCTTGGCTCGGACTTCGGATGATTTAAGGTACGTGCGACGTACGAGCATTACTATATATATGTGAAATGCATAAGGTGTTTTTGATTGCATTGAATGTTTTGCGTATGGTTATACATATATGTTGATATAGCCAAGGAATGACCCAAATCTTGATATCGCCGCTTGTAGCGTGCGTGACACTAGAGTAGGATGACTCTTGCATGATATATGGGGTACTGGATTTATATGACTATATTATGAGACATTTGAGATGTCTAGGTTTGTAGAATCATGCATTCTTCGTAAGACATTTGAGATGTCTAGGTTCGTAGAATCATGTATTCATTATGAGACATTTGAGATGTCTAGGTTTGTAGACTCATGTATTCATTATAAGACACTTGAGATGTCTAAGTATAATGAAGGAATGGTAAAATAAATGCTAAGGCATTTGAGCTATCTGTGATTGATAGCAAGGTTGTGAAATCAGTATTAGATATTGTGATATCTGTAATTGCATGTTTAATGAATTTGTAATCACTATATGTTGATATTCGAGGATCAGGCATGCGATGTGTAAATCAATGTGTTGATTTACTGATTTATGAGATTTGATGAGTTTGATGTTGTGAGAACAGGGACAGTACACGGAATCCCGGATGAGGATGTTGCCATCCAGGGAGTATCATTTAAATTCATTAGCATTTACCTTTGTTGTAAATTATGAATTTCATTATTATGATTATGGGATTTTGTGTATTGGTATGCTCACCCCGTTGGGGGCTGTCTCTGTTGGGACAGGTGGACAGGTACATCGATGGCTATGGAGCATGCAAACCATAAATGAATAGAGAAGAGTCGTAGCCCATTTATACATTCCATATACACGTAAAATGTACTCACATAAGAGCAATCAATGAACATGTGTGTATCTAATGTACAAAACACTCTACTGGATACCGTTACTGGTGCTTCGACCCTGGAAGCACCTCCCAAGCGCAACTCGATCTCAACTCTGGATCTATGTGCCTATCCAACCAGCTCTGGTACCTCGATCCGGGAAGTACCTCAAATCAGTACCCCAAGCTCAACTCCAAAGCCACTGCTACACCTGTAACACCTGCCCCAACAGAGACAGCCCCCACACGGGGTGAGCAGACCAATACCACCAATCCAATAATCATAACGTTGCAATTCATAATTTACAAATGTAAATGCCATAATTTAAATGATACTCCCTGGATGGTAACACCCTCATCCGGGATCCCCTGTATTGTCCCTGTTCTCAAAATAACCAAACTCGTCAAATTCCCAAAGCCAGTTAATCGTCACATAGATTAACTAATATCGTTTTGTTATGCTAGTTCCATAATCAATGTGGAAAAATCATTATATTAAAAGATCGTAAATATCACATAAATCAATTCAATGATTCCATATTCCTATTTCATTGCTCGCTCCACAATAGCGGCATTCTAAACCCCGCGCACGCTCAACAATAGCGGCGTCATAACCAATGGTCGCTCAACGGCGACAGCATCCCAAATCATTGCTCGCTCAATAACGGCACCATATGGTTCCCAATGTATAATCCATTTGACGCGAATACCATTTACAATGCATATCGTTATCCATTTATAGCAAGTATCATGCACCATGCATTTCAATACATATTCGATGCAATTACCACATGCCACATATTTCAATGTCCGTATGGTGCAATTATCACACACCATGTGTTCCAATGCCCATTTAATACAATTATCACATACCATGCATTTTACAGTTGCAATATTATAATAGGCTATGCTCGTACGTCATACGTACCTTAAGTCTCCGCAGTCCAAGCCAAACCTTGTTGAGTCCCATGCCTCGAGAAAGATGTGCTAAAACGCATAAACAACCCACAATCAAGCATAAGCATGCAACCACGTGCCCAAGCATGTTCAAAACTTCCAAACATATCGTCTATCCATGACGATTACCAAAATAAAAGCCACCCGGCTAAGCATGCATAATACCCAAAATAAACCATTTTACATGTTTAAAAGATAGCCAAAAACTCAACCGAGAGTTCCGTTTAATTAACTTGGCTCCAACCAAACCATTTTAAAAGTCTAACATTCCCATTGGAATGTGAACATTGCCCCGTAAACGGCCCCTTTAAACCTCGGTTCCAAAATCCCGACATATTCCAAAAATTTCAAAAAAAACACTTTCCTTCGGGTGGCGATCGATCGCCACCTTTTTCGCAATCGATCGCCACACTCCAGTGGCCAACCAGCCCCTTCTCGCAATTGATCGCCAATCCTCGCGATCGATCGCCAACCCGCTCGCGATCGATCGCCTCAACCATGCGATCGATCGCCGCTACTATTCATCATCTTCGATTTTTAGCAGCTGCTCGTCGCGATCGATCGCCCCTCCTCGGCGATCGATCGTCACCTGCAATTTTCCAAAAAATTCAACCTTCCATGGTGTTTTTCACACCCAAACTCAAAACCAACACCCCCTACACCTTCAACACCTCAAATACGCCAATAAGGACCAATAAAAACTATAAAAACTCAACTTGGATTTTTAACCAAAAATCCCCAATTTCATAACCCACCAAAAACCCAACCAAAAACTACAATATTACCACCCAAACGAAGACAATGGTGAGGGGAAGATAAATACCTGATTATCTTCGAGAAATCCGGCTCCTAGGACGAGCCTCCATGGATTTTTGCTCATCAAAGGGAAAGGGGAAGGGTTTGGGGTGAGAGAGAGACGTGAGGGAGAGGAGAGGAGAGAAATGGATTCCGAATGACAGAATCCCGAGTCCAACTGGTATATATAGCAAAAAATGCCCCAAGATACCAATACCTCCACAAGTACATCATGATTCATTAAAAATCATCTGTTTACAAAAACTCTCTCTCCAACATCAAATCCCCAGACTGGCCCCAACATAAGGCACCCCGGACTCCAAGTCCCACTAAAAACCCAACTCATAGGTTTTCTACCAAAATGAGAATACAATCTCAACCTTTGGATCCAACGGTCCCAAATGCTCGATTCAACAACCTCGGGAGACCCAACACCGCAATTAATTCCTAATTGCCATAATTGAAAATCCATCAAGGATTAATACCACACCGGGGTTAACACCATTAATCCCCGGACATCACAACACATATATTGGAGTGATGATTTTAATGCTTTGCCGCCAAATGTTGAAGCGAGGGTATTGCCGCATGTCACATTTGAGCGAGGTGCATTAAAATACACTCATTGTGGTTGTATATATGGGAGTGATGATTTTAATGCTTTGCCGCCAAATGTTGAAGCGATGGTAAAATTCCGCATGTCGCATTTGAGCGAGGTGCATTAAAATACACTCATGGTGATGTATATTGGGATATGGAATATGCATTGTGTTGCAGGTATAGATGGAATGTTTGGCGAATATCCCATGAGTCGTTGTACATGGATGAGTGATGATTTTAAATGCTTTGCCGCTGTAACTTGACGAGATGATAGAATACTTGCCGGTGTCATATCGTAGCGAGGAAAGAATATTTGCCGCCAAATGTTGAAGCGAGGATATTGCCGCATGTCGCATTTGAGCGAGGTTATTCTATGCCGCTGATATGTCGAAGCAAGGGGTATTAGTGCCGCGGTCATGACAAGCGAGGTGCATTAAAATACACTATTGTAACAAGACTAGGGATTGGCTATTCTATTGGCGATGGTTTATGCCGCCGGGTATTCATAGCGATGGTTCATTCCGCTATTCTATTGGCAATGGTTTATGCCGCCGGGTATTCATAGCGATGGTTCAGTCCGCTATTCTATTGGCGATGGTTTATGCCGCCGGGTATTCATAGCGATGGTTCATTTCGCTATTCTATTGGCGATGGTTTATGCCTCCGGGTATTCATAGCGATGGTTCATTCCACTATTCTATTGGCGATGGTTCATGCCGCTGGGTATTATATAGCGATGGTACATTCCGCTACATCTATTGGCGATGGTTCATGCCGCCGGGTATTATATAGCGATGGTACATTCTGCTACATCTATGGCGATGGTTTATACCGCCGGGTATCTATAGCGATGTTTTATGCCGCTGACTGTATGGTGAGAGATCATGCCGCGGATTCTATAGCGCTGGGTTATACTGCTATGTGCGTAGCACTGGATTACGCCACCTACGAGCGATGAGTGCTGATTGCGTACCACTGTTGGACGACAGAGACAGGTATGTCGCTATCTTGTTAGCGATGAGGTATGGCATATTACTGTTTTATTAGCATTATTGTGGATGATATGTGTTGATATACATATACCGTCATGTGTTTGACGATGAGGCTTTGGATGTCGTGTTTTGACATGTATCGTCACGAGTTGGCGATGTTATTTTGAATGTTATATGTTGACAGGTACCGTCAAGAGATGACGATGACATAGTTGATGTCTATGTAGATGCGCACGTCGTTTCGATGAATAATACATTTATGTATATGTATTTAGTCGTATGATTTGAGTGCCAATGGTGAGCACATGGTAGTGTCTAGGTCAATAGTTGACGAGACCTTTATGCCGAGCAGGTCGCTCGATGAATTATTGGGTGCGCCGTACAGGAAGTGTACCGCAACACATATTTGAGGTAAATATTTTACGAGTAGTGGTACTAATCGTTGGAATGGCTATGGCCAAGTGACTGGTAACAGGAGTAGTTGTTGAGGAAACTACTTGTTTATGCCGAGGTGACATGTGGTAGACATGATCACACCACCCCTGAGGGTGTGGAATAAATCCTACGGAATTAGGATTGCCTTGTGGTTGAGCAAGGACACCGGGATATCCTTTGTGCATTGGCATTAGAGAAATATTGGGTGATGACCCACTACTGTAAGGACCCCTAGCCCTTAACCCTTGTTTAGTGTATTAACCACTATGTGTGGCACATGCTTTCAATAAAAATCAAACGGGAAGCTCAGATGATACTTTACCATTAAATGGCAATTACAAAATTCTCTTTAATACTCAATGTTATAAGATCATCATCCTAACAACAAATAGACTCATAAAGTTCGCCCATTTCCATCCCCTTTGTGCCACTTTTCACATTGTGGACTTTTATAAAAATTTGGGCAGAGTCTCCCCATAAATAGAGCTATCCCGAAATAAAAGCACAACACATAACATAATTCCCGGCCAGGGAAGCACAATACTCAATAGAATACAGAAATTCTAAGTAAATTCCCAGCCAGGGAAGGCACCATACAAGAGGACAACAAAATGGGTTTCAACACCCACATAATACACCAATGACTCTCATATCATTTAGCAATTCTACCTCTAATTGCATGCAACATAGAATGAAAGAGAGAAAGGTTCATGCCTTTATATACAACCCATATACAAGTATAATCGTGCTCACATGCGAGCATCATGAATATGTATATAATCCTCAGGTGTATATAAGTACTCTATACGATACCGTGCTCCATCAAGCCCTGGTACCACGATCCTAGGAGTACCTCCAATCAACAGCTCGAGCTCAGCTCCACAGCCATTGATGTACCTGTTCACCTGCCCCAACAGAGACAGCCCCCAACGGGGTGAGCATACCAATACACAAAATCCCATAATCACAATAATGAAATTCATAATTTACAACAAAAGTAAATACTAATGAATTTAAATGATACTCCCTGGATGGCAACGTCCTCATCCGGGATTCCGTGTACTGTCCCTGTTCTCACAATCATCAAACTCATCAAATCTCAAAAATCAGTAAATCAACACATTGATTAACTCGTCGCATGCCTAATCCTCGAATATCAACAGATAGTGATTGCAAACTCATTAATCATGCAAAAATAGATATCTCAATATCTAATACTGATTTCACAACCTCGCTATCAATCACAGATAGCTCAAATGCCTAGCATTTATTTTACCAATTCTTCATTATACCTAGACATCTCAAATGTCTTATAATGAATACATGATTCTACGATCATCCTCAGGCATCTCAAATGCCCTAATATAGTCATATAAACCCAGTACCCCTTATATCTTGTAAGAGTTATCCTACTCTAGTGTCACGCACGCTACAAGCGGCGATATCAAGATTTGGTCGTTCCTTGGCCAACATATATATATAACCATACGCACAATATTCAATGCAATCAAAAATACCTTATGCATTTCACAATGCTCTAATATATATAGTGATGCTCGTACGTCGCACGTACCTTAAATCTCCGAAGTCCGAGCCAAACCTTGCTCAAGTTCCATGCCCCGAGGAACGATGTGCTAACACGATAAATAATTCACAATTATTTACGAACATGCAACCCATGCTCAAACACATCCATAACCCTCAAAATATTGTCAACACACGACAATTAACCTTTTAAAAGACCCGGGGCAGGTACATGCAGGGAAGGAAACAAATGAGACAATATCGAAAATTGTTCAAGAACACCCTACAAATTTTCGAACCCTTATCTCACAAATCGAACCCAATTAAACACCATAATTCATCTAAAATGTGAATTAAACCATTAATAGCAAGAATCATCACCCTTGCCAAAAACCCCCAAATTTTCGAACCAAACCCTACAAAAATTCGAAAATAATTTCGAACCAAAACCATCAAATTTAGCAGGGAATTACATCACAAGTATGGAAAAGGGGTAAGGAAGGTTACCCATACGAAGATCGGAAGGAAAATCGACCGAAATCGAAGAACCCTAGAAATTGGGGATCGACGCTTTCCCGCAAAATCCGACTTCAAAACGCGACGAAACTCTCAATTGCCGGAGAGGATAGCTGCGCCTCGACGAGACGAAGCCGGTGGCGGGTCGCACGCGCGAACGGCGGCCGGACGGCGGCGGGCGAAGCGCTTGAAGCGGCGGGGGTTGGTGCAGACAGGAAATGGGCGCCGCGGGAGGGAGAGAGAAGATGAGGTGCTGAAATGAATTTTTTTAATTAAATCTCGGGTTCAACTGGTATTTATAGCAAAAATACCCCGAAATACTAATAGCCCCACAAATACATCATGATTCATTAAAAATCATCTGTTTTCAAAAATTCTCTCTCTAACTCCAAAACCCCCTACCGGTGCCCACACAAAGCACCCCAGATCCCGAGACACATCAAAAACCCAACTCATAGGTTTTTCACCGGAATGAGAATACAATCTCAACCTCTGGATCCAACGATCCCAACTACCCAAAAAAAACGAGCCCAGAAGGCCCAACACCTCGATTAAACTCCAAATCGCCACGTAAAACAACTTTAGGGGTTATTAACACTCCGGGATTAACATCTATAATCCCTGGTCATCACAATATCCCCCACTAAAAGAATTTCGTCCTCGAAATTAGCACCGGTGTATCACATAACACCCAGGCTACACAACAACATGAAGCCATAACCTCGATTCTTGACCATATCAGAATCGTATTAATAAACGCGAGGATACTTACCTCTCTTCAAACTCTGAAACAGAGCGACTTAACAAAATCAACATATCACCCAAGAGGCAAAACGTACCTCGATGCGGGTCATCCTAAAAGTCAGTCCCTCATGACTGCGAAACAACCGATACTTACGACTGTAGATCGGACAGTCATCCTTAGTTCTAATACAACTAGTAAGAACGCATCCTGAATGACACCTCAACCGTGAGAACGTTGACCTCGTGTTGAACTCTGGTGTGGAATAGACTTCCAAATCCATCATAACGCTAAAGAGTGTCAGCACAGCTCAATGTTAAAAATCCAAAAGCAGTTAGTCAACAGAAACTGCACGGATTCGAATCGCTCTCGATTCCATCGTAGATATCATTCAATGACATCTCTATCATGACTCACGATGTCTAACATACATCGTTACGAGGGAAACTCTAGTATACCACGGTGTACACATACCAAACCTGGTTTCCACTTTCAAACCTCCTCCATCGAAGGAGCAGTCGCATCATTGCAACTCAAATTGGGCAACTCACGGCCACAGATTCACACAAAAGACATATCACGAGATGTCCACCTCCGGATATCCCAGGAACCACATCCTGGTCATAAATAAACAATCGAGACTCCACAGAGTTTCAATTTGAAAGGACATGCAATAAACCCATTGCATCCTCAACGCTTGTGTCGTCAGCGACACCCAACAAATCCGAAATTCCTGTCATCCCTTGATAATCCTAGGATTTAACAATCCAAACTTGGGAAGGCTATCGCATAACTCGAAGGAAAACACCAACAAGGGAAATACCTTAACCCACACAAGATAATCCCTCCTCAAAGGGAGTCAACTAACTTCACGATTGTTCCTCATAATTATCGTGTCATGGAGATTCTCAATCTCAAGGTGTTCCATATCTCTCATCAGAGATTTAACCATCCTAAAATAGCATATCTCTATGCTTGACAGAAAGGAAATCAATAACTGGCATCCGTATACTCACCAGTATACCTGCCTAAGCACTGACATCGCATGCATACTCAATGCACTTGGCTCGGGTATCTACAACCTACCCCTAAGCCCCAAACACATCCGTCAATTCTGAGTCATTCCCTACCCAGTGGAGAATGATAACCGACGATCACCAACACGGTGTGATTCCCAAAATCAACACCACACGTACCAACTCACCGAATCTTTCAAAGATTCCCAAATAGGTATAATACTACCTCCTTCCTCACAAGGAAAGTGCCATCGAACTCGAGATCCACTAGTCTCGAACCACCGTTCGGAAAAACTGGATACAATAACACCAATTGTATCCCTAATACACGGATTCCCCAGATCGAGTCAACGACTTGATGACTCTCTTGTTGGTACTCCAACATCCTGAGCTGTCCCAGACAAGTCTCACCAAGATTAAACATAAACATATACACGTTTCAGTGAGGCATGCACAACCTCAACCTCAAATGACATGGTGACTACTAGAGTCCACCACAATCCACATCGTATCACCTTACGATTTGCCAAACTTGGTTCCAACGAGCAGTATAACGGCTCTAGCAAGCCCCTCATGGTGCTGCACACACACGGCAGACAAACCTCTAGGTTCACCTCAAACCTACCAATAAGACGGACGTTTCCACATGGTATATCATACTATGGGAAGAAAACTCAATAGAGTAGTGGGTCTTTACCCAACAATCCTCAAATGCCGATACACCCTGGACACTCCAATGTCCCTATGTACTTAACATAACCTGATCCTACTCCCTTAGGACCCATTCTACACCCTCAAGGGTGGTGTGACCATGTCTACCACATGTCACATCGACAGAAAGCGAGTAATTTCCTCCATGATTACTCTTGTCGTCAAATCACATGGCCAAAAGCCATTCCAACGAGCATACCTCAAGGGTATCACCACTCGTAATATGATTACCCCAAACATAAGCTGCGGTACAATCACATGTACAGCGCATCCATCCATTCCTCGAGCAACCCGCTCGGTATAAGGGTCACGTCAATCGGTGACGCACACACCACCTTGTGCTCGGTACTGGCACCCAAGGCATACCACTAAATACGTATACTCAACGCATTGTTCATCGTAACGATGATGCATGTCTAATAAGACATCTCATACACCATCGTCATCGTCATCCCGTGACGATACATGCCAACTCATGGCATCTAAGGAATTGTCAACTAGTGACGATACATGTACATCAGTGTATGTCATCCACTATCATGCTAGTAAAATAGTCATAATAAAACATGTATATCAACGCATGCCAGCTACATTAAAGCTAATAGAATAGCAATATCTCATACCTCATCGCTAACAATATAGCGGCCTACCTGTCTCCGTCGCTCAATAATAGTGCGTAATCAGCACCCATCGCTCGGAGGCGGCAAAATCCTGTGCTGAGTACATAGCGGCACAATCCATCGCTATAGAATCGACGGCATGACACCTCGTCATATAATAAGTGGCATGAAACCTCGCTATACACCTGAGCATGAATCATCGTCCACATAATAGCGGAAAGAGGCATCGCTATCAATACATCTGGCGGAATGAACCATCGCCAATCAATATAGCGGAATGAACCATCGCTATCAATACACCTGGCGGAATGAACCATCGCCAATCCATATAGCGGAATGAACCATCGCTATAATACACCTGGCGGAATGAACCATCGCCAATCAATATAGCGGAATGAACCATCGCTATAAATACACCTGGCGGAATGAACCATCGCCAATCAATATAGAGGAATGAACCATCGCTATAAATACACCTGGCGGAATGAACCATCGCCAATCAATATAGCGGAATGAACCATCGCTATCAACCGTGTCCTCATAGAGAAATGAATATAAATCGACACATGAAATTATGGTTCCTCCTTCCTTTTCCACGTAAGCGGAATTTTTCCTCGCTTCCAATGGAATCCACGTAAGCAGAATTCTTGCTCCTTATGGAAATCCACGTAAGCGGAATTTTTCCTCGCTTCCTATGGAATCCATGTTAGGAGAATTCTTGCTTCTTATGGAGTTGAGTCACTTATCAGTAGTGCATTTCAATGCTTCTTACTACTCCACATAAGCGGAATTTTTCCTCGCTTCATATGGACCTTAGCGTAAGCATTGAAATCCTCACTAGGATAACCTGGACTCGTGAAATATCAATAGTGCATTTCAATGCTTCTTACTACTCCATATAAACGGAATTCTTCCTCGCTTCATATGGACCTTAGTGTAAGCATTGAAATCCTCACTTTATATTTCACAATATACATATGCAAAACGATGCGTATCAACATGTATCATATCATAATGCACTATCTTATGCATACCTTGATTTACCTTGTGTTAAATGACTAAACACATAATACATGTTGCCCTTGGGATGCCCGTACATATGTATAATCATCATTCCTTTTCTTTCTCCATATTTCCTGTAACCTGCAACCATCAGGGTTAACAGCAATAGCCATATACGCTATGCATCAACATTCAATACATATATGCAACCACTTGCATGTCAATACGTATACCAAGACATGTTACCTCGGAAATATCCCTTTTACCTGATTCTCTTACAAAATCAGATTCCTTGGCACGTAACACACGGAGTGCCAGACATCACTATTAATGCCATCCTATCGTTTTCCACACGATTCCTGCAACCAAAATGGTTAGTAATACCACTTTTCATATCATAATAGCACATAAACAATTTGTTATGTCATACAACATTAATGCCATCATGCATAAATATGTGCTACCAATAACTTCCTAGGCCCTTAACAGCCCCAATGAGCAACCACTGCTCTGATACCACTAATGTAAGGACCCCTAGCCCTTAACCCTTGATTAGTGTATTAACCACTATGTGTGGCACATGCTTTCAATAAAAATCAAACGGGAAGCTCAGATGATACTTTACCATTAAATGCAATTACAAAATTCTCTTTAATACTCAATGTTATAAGATCATCATCCTAACAACAAATAGACTCATAAAGTTCGCCCATTTCCATCCCCTTTGTGCCACTTTTCACATTGTGGACTTTTATAAAAATTTGGGCAGAGTCTCCCCATAAATAGAGCTATCCCGAAATAAAAGCACAACACATAACATAATTCCCGACCAGGGAAGCACAATACTCAATAGAATACAGAAATTCTAAGTAAATTCCCAGCCAAGGAAGGCACCACACAAGAGGACAACAAAATGGGTTTCAACACCCACATAATACACCAATGACTCTCATATCATTTAGCAATTCTACCTCTAATTGCATGCAACATAGAATGAAAGAGAGAAAGGTTCATGCCTTTATATACAACCCATATACAAGTATAATCGTGCTCACATGCGAGCATCATGAATATGTATATAATCCTCAGGTGTATATAAGTACTCTATACGATACCGTGCTCCATCAAGCCCTGGTACCACGATCCTGGGAGTACCTCCAATCAACAGCTCGAGCTCAGCTCCACAGCCATCGATGTACCTGTTCACCTGCCCCAACAGAGACAGCCCCCAACGGGGTGAGCATACCAATACACAAAATCCCATAATCACAATAATGAAATTCATAATTTACAACAAAAGTAAATACTAATGAATTTAAATGATACTCCCTGGATGGCAACGTCCTCATCCGGGATTCCGTGTACTGTCCCTGTTCTCACAATCATCAAACTCATCAAATCTCAAAAATCAGTAAATCAACACATTGATTAACTCGTCGCATGCCTAATCCTCGAATATCAATAGATAGTGATTGTAAACTCATTAATCATGCAAAAATAGATATCTCAATATCTAATACTGATTTCACAACCTCGCTATCAATCACAGATAGCTCAAATGCCTAGCATTTATTTTACCAATTCTTCATTATACCTAGACATCTCAAATGTCTTATAATGAATACATGATTCTACGATCATCCTCAGGCATCTCAAATGCCCTACTATAGTCATATAAACCCAGTACCCCTTATATCTTGTAAGAGTTATCCTACTCTAGTGTCACGCACGCTACAAGCGGCGATATCAAGATTTGGTCGTTCCTTGGCTATATCAACATATATATATAACCATACGCACAATATTCAATGCAATCAAAAATACCTTATGCATTTCACAATGCTCTAATATATATAGTAATGCTCGTACGTCGCACGTACCTTAAATCTCCGAAGTCCTAAGTCAAATTCTTGCAATAAAAGAATCCATCGAATTAAACGTGGTTTAGCGTCTTTTTTAGCAAGAAGATACTTGAGTGCCGAGTGATCAGTGTACACAATGACTTTTGATAGACAAAGATAAGAGTGAAATTTATCGAAGGCAAATACTACTGCTAGAAGTTCTTTCTCAGTGGTGGCATAGTTCTGTTGTGCCTCATTTAACGTTCTACTAGCATAGTAAATAGTGTGAAATACCTTATTCCTTCTTTGTCCCAATACTGCTCCGACAGCTGTGTCACTTGCATCACACATCAACTCAAATGGTATATCCCAGTCAGGTGCTATCAAAATAGGTGCTGTGACCAATCTCTCCTTTAGTGTCTCAAATGCCTGCAAGCAATCAGCATTAAAATCAAATGGTGCTTCTTTAGTCAACAAGTGAGATAAAGGTTTTGAAATTTGAGAAAAATCCTTTATAAATCGTCTATAGAACCCAGCATGGCCTAAAACTGCGAATTCCCTTCACTGATACTGGTGGAGGTAGTTCATGTATCACTTGTACCTTTGCTCGATCCACTTCAATACCCTTTTGGGATATTTTATGGCCCAAGACTATTCCTTCTTTTACCATGAAGTGACACTTCTCCCAGTTTAGTACTAAGCTATTCTCCTCACACCTTGTCAATACGAGATCAAGATTATGCAGACATGCATCAAATGAATTTCCAAACACAGAAAAATCATCCATGAATACTTCTAAAAACATTCCTACCATGTCATGGAATATCGACATCATGCATCTTTGAAACGTAGCCGGTGCATTACATAACCCAAAAGGCATTCTCCTAATGCAAATGTACCATAAGGACAAGTGAAGGTGGTCTTCTCTTGGTCCTCAGGTGCAATTGCTATATGATTATATCCCGAATACCCATCTAGGAAGCAATAATAATCATACCCAGCTAGTCTCTCTATCATTTGATCAATGAAGGGGAGGGGAAGTGATCCTTACGTGTAGCTTCATTAAGTTTTCTATAGTCAATACAGACTCTCCAACCAGTGACTTTCCTAGTAGGTATTAATTCATTCTTTTCAGTATTAATAACAGTCATACCTCCCTTCTTTGGTACACATTGCACCGGACTCACCCATGCACTGTCTGAGATAGGATAGATAATACCTGCATCGAGTAGCTTAATCACTTCCGCCTTGACTACTTCTTGCATCTTTGGATTCAAACGGCGTTGTGGTTGCACCAACGGCTTGTAAGTGTCTTCCATCAGAATTTTATGCATGCACATCGATGGGCTTATTCCTTTTATGTCCGCCACTTTCCATGCAAAGGCTTGCTTGTGCTCCCTCAAAATCCTAAGGAGCTTCTCTTCGTCAATACCTGTCAAAGATGAAGACACAATTACTGGTAGAGAATTACTATTACCCAAATCAACATACTTGAGGTGAGTTGGTAGTGTCTTGAGTTCAAGATTGGGTGGTTCTTCAATTGAAGATTTCTGTGGCTTGATGTCCCTTTCTCCCAACTCTCCTAAATTATTGTTTTGACGTCTAATGTAAGGAGGGTTAGCTCGCATCTGAGCAACTATCTCTTGTTCTTCTTCATTCTCAAGCATGTCCTCATCATTAGTGAGATAAGCTTCCACTACATCCTTGCATTCTGTTCGAAATATCATGTCAGATAACACATCAACATGGTCAATACTAAAACACATATGCTCGTCATGAGGGTGTTTCATATCTTTAAAAACATTAAAAGTAACTTGATCCTCCCCTACACGGAGGATCAACTTCCCTTGATGCACATCTATGAGTGCTTTGCCAGTGGCCAAGAATGGTCTTCCCAAGATCAAGGGCATTTCAGCATCTTCTTCCATATCTAACACGAGAAAATCCACCGGGAAAATGAATTTATCCACCTTGACAAGTACATCCTCGATGAGTCCTCGTGGGTAGGTGATAAATCTATCCGCCAGTTGAAGTGACACTGTAGTGGGTTTAGGCTCGCCTAATCCCAACTTCCTGAAAATTGACAGTGGCATTAAATTAATACTCGCACCCAAATCACACAAAGATTTAGTAAATGAAATAGAGCCAATGGTGCAGGGTATAGAGAAACTCCCTGGATCTTTTAACTTAGGAGGCAATTTGTTTTGCACAATTGCTGAACACTCCTCTGTTAAACTTACCGTCTCATGCTCTCCTAATTTCCGCTTATTCGATAAAATTTCCTTCAAAAACTTAGCATAACTAGGCATTTGAAGTAAAGCATCAGCAAATGGTATATTGATATGTAATTTCTTAAAAATTTCAAGAAATTTTGCAAAACTTGCATCAACCTTAGCTCCTTTTAATGCAGCGGGAAAAGGAGGTGGGATTTGTACCTGCATTGGTGGTGTGATGGGTGTCTTGATAGAAGACTTACCTTTAGCTTCAACGTCTGCTTCAGTCTGTTCACTTTCCTCTATTTGTACTTCCTCAACTTCCTCTTTCTCCTCAGTGGGTGATCCAATCTGCTTACCACTTCTCAATGATATAGCCTTTACTTGCTCCTTTGGATTTTTCTCGGTATCGCTAGGTAAGGTCCCTTGCATTCTTCCTGACAAAATATTCGCCAACTGTCCCACTTGAGTCTCCAAGTTCTTTATTGATGCATCCTGGTTTTGCATTCTATTCTCCGTTGATGTAATAAACTTGGTCATCAACTCTTCCATACTCGGTTTTGATTGATAACCCGGTGGAGGTTGTGGATTCAAAACATTCTTTTGGTTAGACCAAGAGAAGTTTGGATGATTCCTCCACGGTTGGTTATAATTGTTGGAGTAAGAGTTACCCTGTTGTGGCCTTTTTCCTACAAAGTTAGCATTTTCAGTAGATTGCACAAAAGGGATTACCTGCTTGGCATTCTGTACTCTGATGGTTGCCTCCACATAATTCACATATGACTACTTGAGCTTGCATCGCTGTCATGCTCAAGCTATCCATTTTCTTATGCAATGCCTCCAACTGAGCTTGTATAGATGTCACCTCATCAACTTGATGCATCCCAATCGGTCTTTTAGGCACATTCCTTTCGGACTGCCACTGGTAACTGTTGGATGCCATCTCTTCCAAGAGTGTGTAAGCTTCCTCAGGTGACTTTCTCATAATCGTACCTCCTGCTGCTGCATCAATCATAGATCTATTAGCAGAAAATAACCCATTGTAAAATGTTTGTACCTGAAGCCAAATCGGAAGGCCATGATGTGGGCATCTTCGAAGTAAATCCTTGAAGCGCTCCCAAGCTTCATATAGAGTTTCCGGATCATGTTGCATGAATGTGGTGATATCATTGCGCATCTTAGCTGTCTTGGAAGGGGGAAAGTATCTTGATAGGAAGGCTTGAGCCATCCCCTCCCAAGTAGTGATCGACCCTGCAGGCAATGAATTCAACCAGCTCTTAGCTTTGTCATTCAAAGAAAAGGGAAAGAGACGTAACCTGATGGCGTCGTCAGTGACGCCATTGTACTTGAACGTGTCGCATATCTCCAAAAAGTTGGAGATATGAGCATTAGGATCATCAGCAGGCGATCCTCTGAATTGGACAGAGTGTTGAATCATCTGAATTATGGCAGGCTTGATCTCAAAGTTATTAGCCTGAATCCTTGGTCTTGTGATGCTAGACATGGTGCATTGAAAAGATGGTTGTGCATAGTCCATCATGGACCTTATAATTGGCACTTCATCATTATGTTGTTCATCATTCCCTCGATTGTTCTCAGCCATCTCTCTAGTTTCTTTTCGAAGTCTTCTGCAAGTTCGTTCAATCTCTAAGTCGAGTGGCTCTAATATAGGTCTGTCACTTCGTAGCATGCACTACAAAGACAACTCCCTGCAAAATTCAACACAACGAAGGAAGAACAGTAATGAAATCGTATAAACCGTAATATAAATAATTATAAAAGAAAAAAATGGCTAAATTATAGTCAACTAATCTCTTATGATATTACTTAAACTAGTCCCCGGCAACGGCGCCAAAAACTTGATCGCTTTTATTTTAAACAGTTATTTCGAGCGATTCTACCGCAAGTGCACGGTGTCAAGTTTTAGTATAATGATCTAGAAGTAAGGATTGTCGAACCCACGAGGACTAGTAGTAATTACCAAATTTAACTAGCGTTCTATATTTAACCTACGAAACTGGTTGAAAGATGAACTAATTTAATCAACTCCAATATTCAACGCACCATAGAGAATTAAGATAATAAACAGTAGAGATTCGGTTCACTTGAGTAATCCCCCACAATTTACCTACTAGTTCTAATTAAAATTAAAGCATCTAAGGTGACAAGTTTTCCGATTATATCCAATATACTCTCTCGAGCTATATTAAACCTAACACTGAATTGCAGTAAGTAACTCTCGTTCACTTATTTAACAATTCAATGTTCCATACGTTCTATGAACCTTCGATTACTAGATATCTATAGCTATCACTCGTGTATTTGACGTCATCTCTCGATCTCGGTCTGAAATCCACGGTTTATGTTATTGGTTCCGTTTCACAAAATCATCTCTCGATCTCAATTGCAAACTAACAACATTCAAAGAGTTGCTAATTCTTCAAAGGCATTAACAGCATAACATAAACTCAAAAATAACAAAAACTCAATCAAAAACTAGAATTAAAACTGTGGGTTCATACACAAGATCCCCTTGTCTCGATAACAAACTTAGCCTAGCATATTAACGGAAAAACAACGTTTTATAATATCTAACAACATTATAAACATTGGAATTCGAAAATAAAACTACACAAAAGTTCAGAAATACTAGTAAACACTCGATGTTGAATCGTGCGTCGATCCGTTGTTCCCGTCTCTAGCTGCGTTCCTTGAATCGTCTTGAATGAATCTTCTCTTCCAAAGGGTGGCTGCCTATCCAGAGGTGAAAGAACCCTCCTAATGACCTAAAAATCTCTTTTTATATGTCTCCTCACGAGCTCCAATAATCTGGTACCAAAAATAGCCCCAAAACTTAATTAAGGAAGTTTTTTTTATTCTGGGACTCTGCACGCGATCGATTTCTTCGAATTGGGCGATCGATCGCCTTCAGCTTTTTCTCCTCGGCGATCGGTCTCTTCAAGATAGGCGATCGATCGCCTATATGTTCTGCCCCGAGGCGATCGATCGCCTGATTTGTTGCGATCGATCGCCTATCGCTTGAAAAATTCCACGAGCTCACTGCCTTCAGGCGATCGATCTCTTCGAAATAGGCGATCGATCGCCTGAAGCTTTTATCGATTTTTTAAGTCATTTTGATATCTTTTCCCACAGGTTGCCTCGTACTGTCATAGTTCCACCTCCTAGTCCATAAAACGGGGTTTTTCCAGTATTTCTTGCACTTCTACTGGATTCCTGTAAATACAACAAAACACAACCAAAAGTATAAAATCTTCCAAGAATCACTATAAAAATCACAAGAAATATATGCAAATATAAGTGTAAAAATGACACTTATCAAAAACCTAAGCTATCATGCTTCAAATCTTCATAATAAAACCCCTACTCAACAAACAAACAGGGCACTTCCTTGCCCAGATTTTCGAGGAGCCCTTTTACAACCGAAAATCTAATACATAAAGCATGTAAGTTACTTAATAAAACATGCTAGGGACTTCATAAACATTACCTACAAGTGTTCATAACAAGGTTTCAACAAACCTAACACTAACATGCCAAAACTGCTATGAAGAACATACATGCATAAAACGAAAAAGCTGGTGAACCAGCGTGATTCCTCACCACTTTTGCTCTTCGATTTTTGTCAAGAAAAGACAAGGAATTTCCGATCACTTTCCTCCAAGTAGCAGTCCAGATTACAGACAAAAAGAAGGGAGGAAGAAGGAGGTTTTTGGAAGAGACCAAAGTGAAAATATCTAAGTGCCAACATGCCTACTTGGTCAATCCTTTTCCTGAAAACAGGGGAGGGGGCGTGGGTTGCATGCAAGTGGGGGTAGGGTGGTTGCATGTAGGGTGGTTTTGTGGTGTTTAATTGTGTCCCGGTATTTCATACGATGTATAAAAATATCTCCCCTTGATATTTTATAATTTTACTACATCAATACAACAATGAAAAACACCTAACATGCCCTATAAACCATATCATCATATCATAATTATAACCCCCAATTAAAGTACCACAACCCTCTTAAACACATCGTAAATCATCATCGTAGCACGTAATCATATAACATTTCGGGGGTATTACATTACTCCCCTACTTATAAGATTTCGTCCTCGAAATCCACATACATCATCATAACGGATCTAAACATAAAAACATACCAGAGAATAGTTCCGGATAGTGCTGCACCATATGCCGTTCCGTCTCCCACGTAGCCTCCTCGACACCCCGACGATCCCACTGAACTTTGACCATCGGTATAACTTTGCTCCGTAGTCTGCGATCCTCTCGATCCAGAATTCTGATTGGTCGTTCTACGTTGGACACATCTGGGTCTAACTGAACTTCTGTAGGCTGTAAGACATGAGACGGGTCTGGCTCATACTTCCGTAACATAGAGACATGGAAAACATCATGTATGCCAGACAAGGATGGCGGTAGAGCCAAACGATATGCCAATGTACCGATACGCTGTAAAACTTCATATGGCCCAACATACCTCGGAGATAACTTCCCCCGCATACCAAACCGAACCACACCCCTGAAGGGCGAGATCTTTAAGAAGACCCTGTCTCCTAACTGGAACTCCAGCGGTCGTCGCCACTTATTTGCATAGGCTGCCTGCCTATCCTGGGCCGCTTTCATCTTTTGGCGTATCAACTTTATCTTACCTTCCATATCCTTGATCATATCCGGTCCTCCGACCGCTCTGCTAGTCAAGTCCTCCCAATACAGCGGTGATCTACATCGTCGTCCACACAGAGCTTCAAAAGGAGCCATTTGAATGCTCGCCTGATAACTGTTATTATAGGAGAACTCCACCAGCGGCACTGAATCCTGCCACGGAGTATCAAACTCCAAAATACATGCCCTCAACATGTCCTCGAGCGTCTGAATGGTACGCTCTGTTTGGCCGTCTGTCTGAGGGTGATAGGTCGTACTCAGTCTTACCTCTGTGCCCAAAGCTGTCTAGAGACCCTCCCAGAAATGTGAAGTGAACCTTGGGTCTCTGTCAGACACTATCGAGACTGGAATACCATGCAATCTCACCACATCCCGTATATACATCTGGGCCATCTTTAAGTATGTATATGACATACTGTAAGGGATGGAATGAGCCGTCTTCGTCAGCCTATCTACGATCACCCAGATCGCATCAAATCCTGAGGCCGTCCTCGGCAAGTGGGTCACGAAGTCCATAGATATATGCTCCCACTTCCATTCAGGTACCTCCAAGCTCTTCAGCTCACCACCAGGCCTCTGCCTCTCTGCCTTTACCTGCTGGCAGATCAAACATCTTTTAACAAAAGTAATCACCTCACGCTTCATGCGTCTCCACCATAATTGATCGCATAGGTCTTTGTACATCTTCTTTCCCCCTGGGTGGATACTGAACCGACTACTGTGAGCTCGCTCCAATATTCCTCTACGCAGCTCTGGTGTATCTGGGACTACCCATCGGTTGCCCAGTCTCAAAGAATCATCCTCAGCCACTCTGAACTTGGATGGCTGACCCTGAAGTACCAATGATGTCCATCTCTGAACCTCACTATCTGACTTCTGGGCCTTCCTGATTGCCTCAAATATATCTGGCTCCGCCAATAAGGTCGACACTCGCACAGGCGACGTGTCTACATCGAAGTCATAGCCCAGATGGCAGTAATAAGTCATCAAAGCTGACAAACACATGACATCCTCTGCAGTACTCTTCACCTTCCGACTTAAGGCGTCTGCTATCAAGTTTGCTTTACCTGGATGGTACTCAATTTCACAATCATAGTCTTTGAGCAAATCCATCCACCTTCTTTGCCTCATATTCAACTCTGCCTGAGTGAATAAGAACTTCAGGCTCTTATGGTCCGTATATATAGTGAATGACGTGCCATACAAGTAATGCCTCCAAATCTTCAAGGCAAATATGATGGCCGCAAGTTCCAAATCATGCACTGGATACTTAGCCTCGTGTGCTTCAGCTGCCTCGATGCATAAGCCACCACATGCTTATCTTGCATCAACACACAGCCCAAACCTTGCAGTGACGCATCCGTATACAAGGCAAATCTCTTATTCTCAGACAGAATCACCAATACAGGCGCTGTAGTCAAACGACGCTTCAGTTCTTGAAAACTTTCCTCACAAGCCTTAGACCAAAAGAAGGGGACTCCTTTCTGAGTCAGCTGTGTCAGGGGTTTGGCAATCTTCGAGAAACCTTCGACGAAACGTCGGTAATAACCTGCCAAACCGAGGAAACTCCATATCTCCGTTACAGAAGTGGGTGCAGCCCACTCTATCACAGCTTCAATCTTCCTGGGATCCACAGATATCCCATGGCTAGATATGACATGGCCTAAGAATACCACGCTGTCCAACCAGAACTCGCACTTGCTAAGCTTTGCATAAAACTGATGATCCCTAAGGATCTGAAGCACTATCCTCAAGTGCCTTACATGCTCTTCTTCAGTTCGAGAGTAAATAAGTATGTCGTCAATGAAGACTATGACGAACTGATCCAAATATGGCTGGAACACCCTATTCATCAAACTCATGAAGACAGCTGGGGCATTCGTCACCCCAAAAGGCATGACCAGAAATTCATAGTGCCCATATCTAGTCCTGAAAGCCGTCTTCTGAACATCATCTTCCCTTACTCGAATCTGATGGTACCCCGACCTCAGATCGATCTTACTGTAGAGCCTCGTACCCTGCAACTGATCGAACAAGTCATCGATCCTTGGAAGTGGATACTTGTTCTTTACTGTAGCTTTGTTCAGTTGTCTGTAGTCAATGCATAGACGCATCGATCCATCTTTCTTCTTAACAAATAAGACAGGCGTACCCCAGGGCGATACGCTAGGGCGTATGTAGCCCTTGTCAAGGAGCTCTTGCAACTGAATCTTTAACTCCCTTAACTCTGCTGGTGCCATCCTATACGGGGCACGAGAAATTGCAGACGTCCCTGGTAGCAACTCAATCCCAAACTCGACATCTCTCGTCGGTGGGAATCCGGGAATTTCCTCCGGAAAGACATCAGCAAACTCTGCCACTACGGGCACATCCTCAACCTTTAACTCTTTCCTCCTTTCCGTCATATAACAGCATAGATAAGATATCCTGTATGACCTCGTTCCAATAACTGTGCCATCTTGACAGCAGATATCAACGGAATCTTTGGGCGAGAACCATCCCCAAAGAATGTCCACTGGACTCCCATATCAGACCTGAATCGGACAGTCTTTAGTCTGCAGTCTACCACTGCCTGATACTTGTTCAGAACATCGATGCCCACAATGCAATCGAAGTCTGTCATCCCCAGAACAATCAAATTCGACCTTAGTTCATTATCCTCAAAATAAATGAGGCCATCATAGACAACCTGATCTGTAGTCAAACTTCTTCCCGCGGGGGTCGAGACCATAAGAGGCATGGGCGACGGAGAAGTGCATATGTGGTGCCTTTCAACAAAACTCGTCGACACAAAAGAGTGACGCATAAATAAAAGACACGTACCCGCTATCACCTCCTTCGGAGCTGTTGTAGCCTGCTCCCTCGTCAAAGCATACACCTGTCCCTGAGGTGGCCCCGTGGGCTGACCTCCATACTGCCTCGGTGCGAAAGGTGGTCTGTGCTGTGCCGCTCTGTCCGCAGGCCTCCCCGCAGAGTTCTGCTTGTCTTCCCCTGTTGGGACACTTCCGAGCAAAGTGGCCTCTATCGCCATAGACATAGCATCCTATGAAATCCTTTGCCAAATGTGGTTGTCCACAAAGAGTACACTGAACTCTTCCAGATCTGTCCCCCTGAGGTTGTCCTCTCCCAGATGGAGTATCATTCCTACGGTTCCCTTTCCATCAATTCTCGGGCCTCTTGCCACTGAATCTCGACGCTGAAGTGTTTCCCCTAGGCTTAAACTGATCACCCCTGGGCTTCAAATTGTCAGCAATGGATTTCTGAGGGGGTGCTGGAGGTGGCACGGCATCAGAATATGCACCAACTCCCAGTTCAGCTAGTTCAGCCCGTGAAAGCGCATCGTCAAAACAGGCAGGGCCATAAGTAATTACCCTGTCATACAGTTCCGGCCTCAAGCCTTCATGAAGCTCCTCATCTTCGCTTGAGTGCTTGCAGCAATGTGAGGTACATACCGAAGTAAGGAACAGTAATGAAGAGCATAATCGGATACAGGCGTGGTACCTTGCCTTAAATTGGTAAACTCATCCTCCTTGGCCTGTCTTGCAGCGGCTGAGAAGTAGCGGGTCAGAAACCGCGTTCGGAACATCTTCCAATTTACTTCCTGCCCCAGAGCCTCTTGCTCAATCACTGTGGTCTTCCACCACATCAGTGCCTTCTTAGCCAGCTGAAATTTTGCTAACCTGATCCATGCCGTCTTTGCACAAGGCGCTGCCACAAATATCTGTTCAATCCTCTCTAACCATTCCTCAGCCTTTTCCCCTATTCAGTTCCTTCGAACATCGGGGGTCGGTACGTCATAAATTGAGCCAAGCTCAACTCCCCAGGTAGCAACTGTTGTTCAGAGGGTTCTTCGCCCAAGGCTGGTGGTGGCAGTGGATTCGTACGCCCAGCACTTGCCTTTACACTAATGGCGTCACCCACTTCTATATTTGCTGCCATGCTGCAACACAAGGGTTAATAACAACACCAAAAGTAGTTCATAAAGCACATCGTTAGATAATTAAACATGTTAGCATAACATAGAAACTTCATATGCAACATACATATAAAACATGTTCAAAAGTAAGCACCTAGCCAACTTATTGCTAAGGCTACCCTTCACTCATTCCCGAGTTATCTAACCACTGCTCTGATACCACTAATGTGGGGTCTTCCCACCTTAACAGTGATTAATAGACATAAGAAGGACTAATCATGCATTAATAACATCTTAAGGTTCTGGTTGTTACGTGAGCTAAGAGGATTACAGGCCAAAATAAAAGACTTCAAAAATAATCCATTACATTCCCAAAAGAATGTTAATATTTAGACTTATACTACTCCTAGAGTAGATACTAATCGTGACTTGAATCCTATACATTCCTGTGTTCCTCGTAGCTCACTGCCTCAACCCGACCCTTAGTTCTTTAGCCCAAAAGCGTACCTACAGGGACAACACATCATAAGCATATACAATCTTACTTAACATCATAAAAACATCATAGTAAATGCATGAAACATTGGTTAAGTAAATATGCTGGTTATTCATTAACTTCTTATCGTTGTCCCTGATTCATAATCATGCATATGGGCATCTTACCACATTATAAACATCGCATGGCCTCTTACCATGTGGGGCATCTTACCCCGTGGCGTCTTACCACAAATAAACATCGCATGGCCTCTTACCATGTGGGGCATCTTACCCCGTGGCATCTTACCACAAATAAACATCGCATGGCCTCTTACCATGTGGGGCATCTTCCGTGGCATCTTACCACAAATAACATCGTATGGCCTCTTACCATATGGGGCATCTTACCCCGTGGCATCTTACCACAATTAACATCGTATGGATATATATATAAACATCTTATCAACATCGTAAACATCTTATAAACATCGTAAACATCTTATAAACAGCATCATTTCATCATGAATACTCATGCAGATAAAGCATAGTCGTAGTGTAAAGATGTGTTTTACCGTCCGATGCCCGTACGTCTCTTACGTACCTTTTCAAAAGGAGGAGGAGTCAACAGACTTATCTCCTTGATTGTGATGGTACCTGGGATGGCTCTACACAACCACATAATACAATATTAGCCACCGATACGAGAATCGAAATCAATTAACAAAAAAAGAACATAAAATTTTATAACACATGAACAGTGACTACCGATCGATCGGACTCCCTTACCGATCGATCGCTAACTGTTCATCATTTTCTTCTTTTAGCTACGGCATTTGCCGGTCGATCGGTAATCATCACCGATCGATCGGTCGTTCCCATTCATGCGAGATTTTCCAGAAATCTCGAACACCTCATTTCATACCCTTCAAACCACTTCATAACACACATAAAATGCCTGAACAAGCATATCAATAGCTTCATCATACTTCCATGCATGTATTGAATTAAAAGTTCACTCATAACTTAAATCGACATGCATTACAACTACCCCTTTTTATCTGTACTCGATCAACTTTTTCTAAAACAGGGCATAACTACACAGCCCAGAATTCTTGAACATACATCTTTATAGCAATGAAACTACCACTTAGCCCATAGTTCATGCTTAAACAAATATGCTGGCACTTTCACCAACTTTCATGTATGTAATCATGTCAAAGGTTTACTCAAAACCTAAGCTATCATGCTTCAAATCTTCATAATAAAACCCCTACTCAACAAACAAACAGGGCACTTCCTTGCCCAGATTTTCGAGGAGCCCTTTTTACAACCGAAACTCTAATACATAAAGCATGTAACTTACTTAATAAAACATTCTAGGGACTTCATAAACATTACCTACAAGTGTTCATAACAAGGTTTCAACAAACCTAACACTAACATGCCAAAACTGCTATGAAGAACATACATGCATAAAACGAAAAAACTGGTGAACCAGCGTGATTCCTCACCACTTTTGCTCTTCGATTTTTGTCAAGAAAAGACAAGGAATTTCCGATCACTTTCCTCCTAGTAGCAGTCCAGATTACAGACGAAAAGAAGGGAGGAAGAAGGAGGTTTTTGGAAGAGACCAAAGTGAAAATATCTAAGTGCCAACATGCCTACTTGGTCAATCCTTTTCCAGAAAACAGGGGAGGGGGCGTGGGTTGCATGCAAGTGGGGGTAGGTGGTTGCATGTAGGGTGGTTTTGTGGTGTTTAATTCTGTCCCGGTATTTCATAAGATGTATAAAAAATATCTCCCCTTGATATTTTATAATTTTACTACATCAATACAACAATGAAAAACACCTAACATGCCCTATAAACCATATCATCATATCATAATTATAACCCCCAATTAAAGTACCACAATCCTCTTAAACACATCGTAAATCATCATCGTAGCACGTAATCATATAACATTTTGGGGGTATTACAGCATCCTTGCATATGGAATGCAACGGGAGTCACAATTGGATTTGTGGGATATAGCTAGTTGGGTAACACTACTATATTGATTTTATCTCTTGGAGAGATTTGGATTTGTACTGTCATGGACAGCTGGTAGTGGTTGAGGGTTGGTTATGAATCAACCGCGGTAATCCCTACTAGTGTTGGACTAGGTGATGGCTTCGTAGTTCCAGTGAGACGTTCGAGGAGACGTCTCCGGGGTAATGCTCAAAATTGTGGAGTACTATGGCGTTAGTATAGAGCATTATTAGTTTGAGTATACATGGCGTATATGGGTTTCGATTTGGTAATAGTGGTTTGATGCACTATTCTGAACCAGTTGCGTATTTTTGGTTCTGGGATATGTTTTGGGCATAAATATATCCAGGTTTTCAGAACGACGGTTCGAGGTTGGAGGGTCATGAGTCCATGACGTTTTCCTTGTGAGGAAGGTAGTATTGTTATACCTACCGATTGGGAATCCTTGGGAGATCCAATGAGTCGGGTTGTGTGGTGTTGATGTTGGAATCACACCATTGGTCATTGGTCTGTCAATCATTATTCTCCGTGAAGTGAGAATAACTGGAGATTGACAGTTGTTTTGGGGCCTTGGGTATGATTGGTGATACCCGAGTCAATTGCATTAAGTATGCATGTTGTGTTGGTACTTGGGCATGTACGTGTATATGAATGCCCGTGTTTCGGTACTTGTTGAGTATCGGATTAGTATGCTTGGTTGAATGAATCTCCGGTGAGAGATTGTGGCACCTTGAGATTGGTAATCTCAATGACACGGTGTATTATGAAGAATGATCGTGAGGTCAGATTGACTCCCTTGAGGAGGGATTGTCGTGTGTTGAGACCACGGTAAGTCATTTTGGACCAATTTGTTTACGTCCAGTGTTAGGATTGTTGAATCCTAGGGTAAACGAGGGATGGCCATGGGTCGGAATTGTTGGGTGTCGTGGTTGACACGTGTGGCGGGAATGCAATTGATTTTCTTGCATGTCCTTTTTGGAAACTTGAGACCCTGTAGAGTCTCGATGTTACGTTTGGACCAAGATATGATTCTTGGAGCACCCGAATGTAGACATCTTTGGAGGTGTGTTTTGTGTTGATCGGTGGCCGTGTTATTGCCTTATCCGTGTTGCATTGTGGTGCAACTACTCCTTTGATGGAGATGGACTTGGAAAGTGGAAGCCGGATGTAGATGAAGTACACGGTAGTGTACCGGTGTTTTCCTTGGAAATGATGTAGATTTAACATCGTAGGCTAAATCGTGAAGATATCATCGAGGCGATATCTATTTTGGAATCACGAATGATTCGTTTGATTTGCAGTTATGGTTAGCTGACTGCATTCGAGATGGTTAGCATTGGTGTATACTGTTGTTCTGTTGCGGTTGTGATGGTTTGGGAGGTTTACCCCATTCCAGGTTTTGGTGCGAGGTTGGTGTCCTCGCGGTTGATGTGTCGTTCATAACATGTTCATGATTCAACGATGTGAATCCGTTTGGATTTTGTAATCTCGGCAATACGTGGAGTACACCATGCAACTTGCAAGGAAGAAATTTTATTAGTGGGGGATAATTGTGATGCCTGGGGATTTAAGGTGTTAGTCCCGGTGTGGTAATAATCCTTAAAGGATTTTAACTGTGGCAATTATGAATTAATTGCTGTATTGAGACTCCCAGGGATTTTTAGATCCTGTATTTGGAGTCGTTGGATCCAAGGGTTGAGATTGTATTCTCATTGTTGTGATAACCTTGGAATTTGGTTTTTGGTGGAATATGGGGTCCGTAGTACTTTGTACTGGGGCTGGTAATTGAATTTGAGTTGGAGAGATAATTATTGAAACCAGATAATATTTAATGAATCATGATGTATTTGTGGAGGAGTTGGTATTTTGGAGCTATATATACCAAATAGACACGGTGTTCCGTCATTACACGGAATCTCCTCCCTCTCTCCCCTCTCCAACGCCTCCTTCCCCACCCATGTTTCCCCTCTTTTCTCCCTTGATGGAAAATCGATGGTTGCTCGACTTGGGAGCCGAATTTCTCGAAGATAATAAGGTATTATTCATCCCCTCGCATTATCTTCGATTTGATAGTAGTATTGTGGTGTTTGGGAAGGATTTGTGTTGGGTTTAAAGAAATGGGTTTTAAAGATTTTTGGGTGTTGTATTTTGGGGTTGATTTATAGCCCATTGTTAAGGGTTTATGTTGTATGGGGTGTGAGGATTGTTGTTGGGGGAAGATTTGGCAAGAAAAACGCCATTTTTGGCTGTTGCGGGTCGAGGCGATCGATCCCTAGGGCGGGGCGATCGATCACCGCGACGTTATTGAAATTTTGAGGAAGATGAACAGTGAGGCGATCGATCGTCTCAAAGGAAGCGATCGATCGCCATGAGGCAGTAGCCAAAAATCGTTGATAGGCGACCGATCGCCATTTTGTGAGGCGATCGATCGCCTGAGTTGAAGCGATCGATCGCCACTGCCTATTTTTGGGGAATTATTTCGTGTTAAGTTTTCGATGCATGATTCGCCCGGGGTCTTTTAAAATGGTTAATCATCATGGATGACGATATAATTGGAGTTTGTGAACATGCTTGGACACGTGGTTACATGCTTGAGATTAATTATGGATTATTAATCGTGTTTAGCACATAATTCTTTGGTCACGGGACAAAGACAACATTGGATTCGAACTACGGGAATATAAGGTGCGTATGACGTACAAGCATAACCCTTTATTATAATTGCAATTGTTGAGTGCATGGTACACTATATTGCAATAAATGTATATTGATTTGCATGGTTTATGGTAATCACTATGAATGGACATATATACATTGAGAATTATACGGTGCCGCCTTTGAGCGAGCAATGATTGGGATGTGGTCGCCTTTGAGCGAACATCGGTTATGACGCCACTGCTGTCGAGCATGCGTGAGAATGAAATGCCGCTATTGTAGAGCGAGCAATGAAATAGAACTATGGAACCATAAATGAGATATATGGAATATTTGTAATCATTGTTTAATGATTTGATATTATTGTTATGATATCGGTATATGTCAAATGATGTGTTAATGAATGGACATATATACATTGAGAATTATACGGTGCCGCCTTTGAGCGAGCAATGATTGGGATGTGGTCGCCTTTGAGCGAACATCGTTTATGACGCCACTGCTGTCGAGCATGCGTGAGAATGAAATGCCGCTATTGTAGAGCGGCAATGAAATAGAACTATGGAACCATAAATGAGATATATGGAATATTTGTAATCATTGTTTAATGATTTGATATTATTGATTATGATATCGGTATATGTCAAATGATGTGTTAATCAATGTGTATATGGCATGTATATGGCATGTATGTGATACACACATACCTATTTGATGCTCGTATGTGAGCACTATTATGTGTATATGGCGTGTATACACACATACCTATTTGATGCTCGTATGTGAGCCTTATTATGTGTATATTGCATGTATAAAAAGGCAAGAGCCTTTCTCTCTTCATTTATGAGTAGCATACAATTATTTATTGAATTGCTAAATGAACTTAGAACATGTTAGTGTATTATATTGGTGCATGAGATGTATGTGGACTTGGTTGGGGGAAAACTAGACATTATATGGAATAATGTAAAGAACTTTATTATATGCATGATTGACTATGATGATAAGCGGTCTTTCCCCTGCATGTATGATTGTATGCACTTATGGCATGGATTAATACACTAATAACGGGTTAAGGGCACGGGGGTCCTTATATATAATGCCCAATAATTTAAACCTCGAAATCTTATTAAAATATCACAACCAAACCAAATGAATAATTATTAATTATTCCGGACATCACAATTCTCCCCAACTAATAAAATTTTGACCTCGAAATTTAAATGCATTCTTATCATAAAAGCCAACAGTAAAATTTAAGTACCGTTATACAGCTCAAGATAGTGACTTGACCTTCTGTAGGATGACAGTTATCCGAATCATCACGGCTCACACATGTGCCCCATTACACCAACGATCGCAAGACTGTAAATCACATCACTTTACCATATTTTAACATTAGCACTCAATGAGTTAACATATATAAATACCCTTACTCATATGAATCCTTACGAGATCAACATCATCATATAATCGTTAAATCGTGCAATCCATGCATATCACGTGTATATCAGAATGTATGACGATACACCAACTTTTTATCGTATAATTACCCTCATACCTCTGTGGTTGCAAAATTATGCAATTTATACCAATATCGTCATATCGCACACCACCCTTGTCCGTATGAAATAATGGTACTCTTGAGCCTTTAAACATCAACTTCTCATATATCATCTTCTGGTTATTATCTAGCGCATGCAATTACTAGAAAGCCCATTAGTAATTCTCACACGTATATCAACATTATACGCACAACAACCACACATCATCAATATCAAATCATAATGAATAGTCTAACACGAATAATCTTACATCACGATTATACGCACATAGCATCATAATATCGTTCATCCCTCAAATTTATCTCATAACCCATCATTTATTCTTATCTACTTGGATAAGTTATCTTGTACTATCCCACATTCCTTACAAATCACTTGTATATAAACAATTTAACACTATGTATCAACATCAACATTGAATGATTAATCGCATACCTTTGTAGATGAAGCCACCTACAATGTACAATAGCATCATGGTATCATGCTCATCACAGTACTCACATGTTTTCAAGCATCAACGTTTCCATATGTCATCACCCAGCTATCATCTGGTATGAAGTATTAGACAGAAGCTCATTAGTATTTCTCAAATACTCATAACATAACCACGTACCTCGTCATTTACGCATTATTGATATTCATAATGTTTCCGTCATCAAACATTCCATGCGTCAAAAGTTTCACGCAATCCTGTACGCATCATGTTACAATAAACTATCACATATATGTGTGCTTGAAATTCAACATAAGAATCACTTCCATGCTTCAATGACGTAATTCTTTTTTGATCCTTTATTCAACTAAGTACTATTTCATAAATGAATAACATATCATAGTGTAGTATGTATTTATGATTTCTCATACATCAGTCTCATCGCATATATCATCATATATATGCTTTCCAGTTTCTAACACAATATCAAAATGATCCATCATTTAAGTGAATGGCCATATATCTCATGTATTCTCATTATGACATTATTATATTGTCTATCACATCATGTCTAACTCATCAGTAATCACTACATGATTATTTATCAGTGTTGTCATTATATACCAGAGAATAACATCATAATTTCGTACTTACTACGTCGACCCGCAACGTTCACGATGATCACACGTCACAGGACATTCGTAGCGATCTCACGTCATCCCGTGACTTTCCATGTCATTTCATGACCTGTTCATTAATCTCATTCCAACATGGTTACATTTAACTCATCATAACATAATTCACAGATAATTAATCCCATAGTATACAAAACGATCATGTTTTCATAAACCAATATCATTTCAATCTGATCATCATTACCCCACTGTTATCTTGTCTCTGCACAATTAATCAATGAACATATCAATACTATACGTCATTTCAATTTCTTTCTCAATTCCTCGTTCCTCTGGAACATTCCAATATTCTCTTGAGCCTACAACTCATGTGTCCATGAAACAATAATATGGTTTGTATAACACGACGTTCACTACTATCTGCAATCAACATATCATTAATATTCATCGCTAACACAATAGCAGTGCAATAATATTTTTTGCTAACACAATAGCAATATATCAATACTCATCGCCAACACTGGCATGCATAATCTCATCGTCACTACGGGCATACATAATCTCATCGCCACTACGGGCATACATATAATATCCAAAATCACAATGAATAAAAATTTCATTCTTAAAACAATAAGATGTAATAAAACTTACTGTACGCAGTGGATCCACACTTGATCCTTTAAACTGTCCATGCTCTCAACATTAATATTTCACAAAATATAATTTCATATCAATACACAATTGATATACTCATCATCAATATATCGATGTCAATCACACCCCGCTGTTGCATCACCACTACAATAAAATGAAAGAAAACAATAATGTCTCTTCATCCACTCTCTCCATGATCACTTTCACCCGTACATTTTATCATCACAATATGTTGAATCAACAGGGAAAATTTCAATCAACATATATTCATCACCCTCCCTCTATAGTGGGGGCACATATAATAATTGCACGCTCTATTAGCGTCGATCTTGACAATAATCACGCCGCATGCTCTCCCTAGCATCGACCCAATATCGGTATACACATCGCATGCTCTCTCTAGCATCGACCCACTAACAATACACGTTGCATGCTCTCTCTAGCATCGACCCAATAACACATCGCTCGCTCGTCGAAGGAGACTCTGTAACATCGGTCGCTCGTCAACGACGACCCTATCACATCATATGCTTGTCACATCGCTCGCTCATTAGCGGTGACCTCGTCACATCGCACACTCGTCAGTTGCGACCCAATATCACATCGCTCACTCATCGGCGGCGACCACTTCGCTCACTCATCGGTGGCGACCCAATCACATCGCACACTTGTCAGTGGCGACCCAATATCACATCGCTCGCTCATCGCCGGCCACATCGCTCACTCATCAGTGGTGACACAATCACATCGCAAACTCGTCATTGGCAACAAATATCACATCACTCACTCATCAGCGGCGACCACATCGCTCACTCATCAGTGTCGACCCAATCACATCGCACACTCGTCAGTGGTGACCCAATATCACATCGCTCGCTCATCGGCGGCGACCACATCGCTCACTAATCAGTAGCGACTCAATCACATCGCACACTCGTCAGTGGCGACCCAATATCACATCGCTCGCTCATCGGTGGCGACCACATCGCTCACTTATCAGTGGCGACCCAATCACATCGCACACTCGTCAGTGGCGACCCCAAAACAGCAATTCCACATCAATTCACCATCCACTAGAACCATCAATATCATCATTAGTGACAATTCCCCACCGTACCGTTAATAGAAAATCTCAAATAATATTTTCCACACTGAAAACTCGTTACTATCGCTATCATCCAACACTCGTGAGGGCATATATATACATCATCAATACATAATACAATATACATGGATACTTTGAGTTAGTATTTGTACATTGTCACGTACCTGTGTCATCACATTTATGACATACACATACCCAATCATCACATGGTCTATTTATTCTATCCCCGAATATTGTATCTCGTTTCCCATTTTCCGATTCTCCTACAAAACCAGATTCATCAGCACTGCACATACATATACAGTACATGTACACAAAACTCAACTCAATAAAACACATTTATCCCTTTATTACCAATAATGTCCAATTACCATCGATATTAAATACCGTCAGCGTGGCATGCCATTCATCACGCATCTTAAAAGACATCATCACTTTCACAATATTCAAGTCAGTGATGTAATTAAAACGAATTACCATACTCATGAGCTTTTCAATAATACCGCCATCAATAGGTGTATCTATTGGAATCAACAGTGATTCCTCATTACCATGTTTCTCATGATCTGTAATCAACTCTGCAACCACAACGGTTAGCAATAAAACAATTTATATTGTTTCATATCATACATATCATACTATGCATATAGGTGTAAATGTCACATCACACTGTCGCAAAAACTACAACCATGCGTAATTCATGTGCTATTCCATTCTCTCGACGCACCCTTAGGCTTTAGAAATCCCGAAGAGCTAACCTGGCTCTGATACCACTAATGTAAGTGTAAGGACCCCCCGTGCCCTTATCCCGTTATTAGTGTATTAATCCATCATTTGTGCATACAATCATATTATCATGGGGGAAAACCATATGCAAGTATATCATCGTATACCATCCAGAAAATTTCTTACATTAGAACCACATAATATTCAAATTCCCCAACCAAGACCACTTACATAGCATGCACACTCATAATACACTAACATGCTCTCAGTTCATTTAGCAATTCCGTATTTAATTGCATGCAAACAATAAACGAAGAGAGAAAAGCCATTCCCTTTTATACATTCCATATACACATAAAAACGTGCTCACATGAGAGCACCCAATGAATGGACGTGTATCTAATGTATAAGATACTCTACCAAATACCGTTACTGGTACTTCGATCCTGGAAGCACCTCTCATGCATGGCTCGATCTCAACTCTGGATCTATCATTATACTTATCCAACTTAGCGGTATAATATCCCTCGTTTAAGCGGCAAATATTCTTCATCGCGATGGTATGACAGCGGCACCAATACACCTCATTTTAACATGACAGCTGAATTACCCTCGCGTTAACATGACAGCGGACATACCCCTCGCTTAGACAATACCAGCGGAAAATAATATCCCTCGCTATAATATGTCAGCGGTCGTGTTCTTCGCTTCATATTAGCGGCAAATATTTTTCATC
>CAJQUN010001138.1:0-101762 GCA_907163345.1 Haberlea rhodopensis | reverse complement strand
ATTCTGACTGTGTATCCTGCGGACTTTTGTATATAGGAGTCATACTTTTCTGTTTCATTATGTCTAAATCGCTTCGATCTTTCCTTATTCAAAAATGTGTTCAGGTTTCTTCAGGGACCTGAAACTGATCAAGCAACTGTTTCAAAGATAAGGGATGCCATCAGGGAACAAGGGGTGTTACAGTTCAGTTGATTAATTATACAAAATATGGTTCGTTTAGCTCTGAATATTATTATAGACTCAACTATACATCTTATTCTTCGTTAAATTCTCATCTAAACTTATATTTGTTAATATTAAACAATTTCAGGGAAGAAATTCTGGAATTTATTTCATCTGCAACCTATGCGTGATCAGAAGGTGAGATTTCTATTTGAATTGAGTTTTCTTGATGTGCAGTTGAGAAATTTAAGTCAATCACACCCAGATATGATTCCTTGATATTTCTTGGCATGACAGGGTGAACTCCAATATTTTATTGGTGTCCAACTAGATGGAAGTGATCATTTGGAACCCTTGAAGAACCGCCTCTCAGCGGGAACTGAGCAACAGGGCACTAAGTTGGTATACTGTTGCTGTAACTTTAGTTTTATTCTCCTTGAAGATAAGGCAGCATGCTCGAACTAATCTACACTCTGATTATATTATCCAAAAATCGTAAATTAAAAGAGGGAGACTGGTGGCGTTCATCTTGCACTCTAAAGAAAAGAATCAAGATAATATGACTTCCGCTAATTGTTGACATCATGTGTTATGTTCTACGCTGCTCTAGCAAGAATTATTTAATTCTAATAGCTATTTCAATCCTTTCTAAAATCGACCTAAACTTAGCACGTTCTGGTTGATCATACTGCCAAAATAGTGCCATAAAACTACAAGTACATAGGAAGGGTGACACAGGCTTTGCAAATTTTCGGTCTTGAAACTGAACACTAATGAAGTGTAACAAAATGAAGTATTTTTAGGTACCCTAACGTCATGATTTCCAAAAATCAATTGCGCCTCATAATCGTAGAGGCGATGTTAATTGACCTATTCTCTCATTCTGACTACAAATGATAAAGCAAGCATAAGTTTTGCATCATACAACGATTCTTTTGGTATTACCCTTATGTTCTTTCATTTAATCTTTGTTGTCTTTCATTTTATAGTTCCTCAAGTTCAAGTTAATTATCATTGGCTGAATTTTCTTTACCAGGTCAAAGCTACCAGCAGAAAATGTTGATGAAGCTGTTCGAGAACTTCCTGATGCCAACTTGGTAAGGTATTCTTTTCTCTCTATCCTTGAAATGCCGCCAATGATAGCTTCTTATTAATATCTATGCATGTTTAATGCATTTCAATGTGAATACATGGAAATAAGGTTTTTTTAATAGAGCGGAAACATAGGCTGTTAAGATTGTTAACAGAACCTATGAAATACGATGTCTCGTGCTCTTTTTTTGCTGATGCACAATATCTTGTGTCAATTTCAGAGACCAGAAGACCTGTGGGCTATGCATTCTCAACCTGTACTTCCGAAGCCCCATAAAAAGGATAGTGTTTGAATGGGCATCAATTAGAAAGGTATAACAATGCGAACTTCAACTTGTTTTAACAGTTCAATCCAAGATGAAGGATGCGACTGACAAATCAACCAAATCTGGAGATGTTTTCTTCAGGCTTCTTTGTGAATAGTTAGAATATCACTATCCCAAAAGTTTATAATGTTGGAAGTTCGCTACAAAAAAAATTTATATTTTATCACCGTTCATCCATCGGCCAAAGACTAGATAATGATGGCCCATAAATTAGTATCCATAGTGTACCCATGTTGGTGGGTTTATTTTACAAGGAAATTCTATGGAATCATACATGACCAACTGATAGAAATATTAATGCAAGTGTGTCTGTAATTGGGCTATTCCATTGTACAAGGACAAATTTTAAACAACACAGAATGAAGGCCATTAATAAACACAAATCAGGATTTATGTGGTTTGGCTACTTGGCTTACATCCACTGTCATATGACCAAATAACTAGCTCTTATTCTCTTTAAGAATATTGAAAACGATGATCACCTCTTTATGTTGGGTGGAATGCATAACCTGCATAAAAATAGAGAATTAATCAAACCAAATATTCAGCCTCTCCAGGTATGGTTGGGCGGAATGAAGCTTCTTAAAAGTTGAGTTAACTAGGTAAAAGTGCAGATATGTAGTTATTATTTTGTTATCTGTTAGCAAGTATCTTACATCTACTTCTCATTTTTGTAGATCATGGAATCTGGTGAAACTATTGGATTGAATAACTTTAAACCAATACGTCCTTTGGGATGTGGCGACACTGGAAGGTGATACAAGTGAAATTTATTTATAAACAACTGTTTTATTTTTTCATGAATACAGCTAGTTTTCAGTACTTGCACTCAGATACTTCACGCTGCTTATTATTAGGCTGGACTCATCAATGTTATGACAACTCATGTATCATATATCATGGTTGCTTAAGTGTTGGCTTTTCATTATATATGGCATCCTCCTTAAGAATGTACATGTCCTCTCAGTGATGACTTCACTTGAATTTTTCACTTACGCAAGCACAAATGTTTTTTTGCAGTGTTCATTTGGTGGAACTAATAGGTAGTGGTCAACTCTTTGCTATGAAGGCAATGGATAAATCCATGATGCTTAATCGTAATAAGGTATAATAGTTGTGGGGCCCATGCGATTTAATTTAATTAATGATCAGAAGAGGCTCGTTTAACATTTTCAATTTTGTGGGCCAAAATCACGAGTCATCCTAAGAGTATTGAAAACAATAATAATAATAATAATAGAGGCTTAAGTACGGGAAATTCTTGCCGGGCATGCACCCACACACATATGCAAATATAGATACATACACATATGTATATATATGTGTGTGTGGATGCATGTACCAGAGCCTACAGCGGCTGTGCATGCAAGAATTTTCCCTCAAGTACCATATCACTATCACAGTAAATTATAAATCCATGCCAGCATACATGTCATGATATGATTATGCTGCTATGAGATTGTGGCACTTTCATATGCTATCCTACTCCAAAGGATACTGTTCATACCTGCACAGACACATACCAAGTGCACTGGCCTGTTCATTGCGAGACATCCGAATCTCTTAAATACTTCTTGGATCCATGGCTACTCTGTGCCCAAGTCCGTGGATAATCCAGAAGCTACTGGCCTCCAATTGTAACACATAGATACACATATTGAACGAGTTCGTGGCTACTGAATGATTGACACTTGAGAATACCACCACGGAGAATAGGTCCATGGTCAATACTAGGAGTACACGACACAGCGAAGGAAGGGTGAGGTCCATGCATAGTTTGGGGGTACACCTTATACTTTTTTTTATCAGGCAAATAAAATTAATATTAAAAAGAGTACCAGAGGTACTGAAATATTTAGTACAAAATTAAAGAAAGCCAAGAGCGCCTAAACTATACAGCTGAAAGACAAATAGACGATTTCTTAACCCAATCCACAAACGAATACTGAAATTTATTTTTCGCTTTTGTTACTAATCCATAACCAAGATCTGAAAATAATTAAGTCAATTAGAGTGTCCTCTGCATCCTTTGTCCCTCTGAAAATCAACTCATTGCGATATAACTAAATGGTCCAGATGCCCGTCTTCCATGTCGTCATCCACCCTTTTCTTCCCTTTTTATGTGGCCATAACCCTTTGTGTTGTAACAAGTTTCTGTTAATACAAATTACAACAACAACAACTAAGTCTTTAATCCCAATGAATTAAGGTAGGCTACATGAATAATAGAGAGAATCAAGTCGGGTCGGACTTGGCCACCGAGTGCTACAACACTGGAATCTCGAAAGGAATGACCACTAAGTCTGCACTCCATATATTCCGTTTTAGACCTACTTAATATAAAACTCTTTGATTCCAACGTCTCTCTCCATAACTCCAATTTGACATTTACCCATACCATTGCCTCTTCGATTAACACAACATCATCAGCAAAACGTATGTTCCAAGGTAATTCAGTCTGTATGTCTTTTGTTATCTCATCCATCACTAACAGGAAAGGACTCAACGCAGACAATTGATGCAATCCAATAGTGATCGAGAACTCACTTGTCACCCCACTACACGTTTCATTGGATGCTACTTCGTTGTACATGTCCTTGATTATATTGACATACTTGATGTGGACTTTTTTCTTCATCAAAGCCCACCATAATATCTTCCTTGGTACTTTATCGTAGGTCTTCTCCAAGTCTATAAAGATCATATGCAGATCTTTACTCTTCTCACGATAGCGCTCGACAAGTTGACGAAGTAAATGGATAGCTTTAGTACTTGACCGTCGTGGCATGAACCCAAATTGGTTCTCCGATACCCAAATTGGTTCTCCGATATCTTAACCTCCCTCCTTAAACGACATTCAATTATCCTCTCCAGAGCTTCATTGTGCGACACATGAGTTTTATACCACGATCTTGTTCTTATAGATAGGGATGAGAGTTCTCTTTTTCCATTCATTTGAAATTTTGTTATTCCTCCAAATCTTGTTAGATAGATCTGTTAGCCACTTTATCCCCGTCGGTCCTAAACATCTCCATACTTCAATAGGAATTCCATCAGGACCAACTGTTCTTCGTGCTTTCATTTTGTTCAAAGCTTCTTTAACCTCAGATTCTCTAATTCTGTCAGTAAACCCACGGTTTACATCATGTTAATGGATGTTAAGATCACCTAAATCTTGGCTAAAGCCACCGTTGAACAAGCTGTTAAATTAATTCTTCAATCTTGTTTTGGTCTTCATCTAACCAAGACTATGATTCTCATGTTTTATGCATTTCACTGCACATAAGTCTCTTGTCTTCCTCCCCCTCGCTCGGGCAATCATGTAGATATATTTTTCTGCCTCCTTAGTATCCAATTTATAATACAGTTCTTTGTAGACTTTAGCTCTAGCATCTCGAACCGCTGTCTTCGCTTCTTTTATGGCAAGCTTATAACTTTCAAAGGTTGCCTCATTGTTATTCTTCTCCAGCTCTCTGTAAGCATCCCTCTTGGACCGAATCTCCCATATTATCTACCAGACCTAGCACGTGTCCTGGCATATTATTTTCAAATTTTGGACTTAAAGCATTTAAAATGGATTTCAGATGAAACATTCGCGGGGCATTATACTATATGTCCATGGTTTGCGATTCATTCCTCATTAAACTTTTTCTTGAGTTGAACCCCATTTTAATTCCATTTGACCCATTGGGTTCTAGTCTAGTTTGATTGACTTATAGTGGCAAAGAAACTAAAACCCGAATAAGCAATTTCCTTATGTGTTTTGTATATGCTTGTTCAAACAGACCAACATCTTCTTACAAAATTGAAGTGAAATATGAATTCAGAATACATAATGTTAGAAGATATCAGAAATTTAAGAGAGAATTTAGTAGCATTGTTTCCACAAATACCTTTTTGAGTTCTCAAGTAGGCAATGTATTGTATCATCCAAATAGATGTACACGACACTTCAATATAAATAATTAATATGAAACTTGAAATCTAGTAAGCTTATTAGAAAATCAAAATCTCTAATTAAGAATGACATTTGTTGGGAAATAAATCAAAAGTTAGTGTCTTCATTTGTTAGATTTGATGGTAACAATAACCGTGTTTCAAACATGTACGTGTTATGATCCAATCAAATATCCCTTGTGATCTTAAATTTGTGCAGGTTCATCGAGCATGCATTGAAAGAGAAATTATCTCTCTCTTGGATCATCCATTTCTTCCCACTTTGTACACCTCTTTTCAGGTTCTCTTTTTTAAAACTTGATTGATTGATCATATGTTATTTACATTCTTTTAGAGTGATGTAGTCATCAACAATAAAAGTGTGTAAAATGTGAAAACTAAGGATATCTTTTGTTTTACTTCGGATGTTTTCATACAGTCGCTTGTAAAAACACGATTTTGAAGATTCTATAGGGAAATGTAACACATATTTTGTTTTGTTTTTAAAATGAAACATTTTTAATTTTAGATGTCAAACCATGTTACATTGGCTTATTTATTTTTTTAGTAGCTCGTTGGATACTTATTTGGTTGGGTTAGAGTATAAATTAATGATTGGGTTGTTTTTAAAATAGTGAAAAGTTGAATCGAATAATTGTTGCTTAGGAATGTGAAGGATGGTGAAAATGATTTTGGAGAAAATGAATTGAGAATGTGTTACGAACAATAAGGATCAATCAGAAGGAAATCTTAACAAAGATAGGGTCTATCAGAGATTCACCCACGGCAAATACTGCACCATATCTTGAGCTATTTCGAGATTTTGTTCTTCTAAATTACGATTTAATTTATTCTTATTCAGATTAGGATTTGGTTGTTTCAATTCAAGATTAGGTTGGACTCTTACAAGTTTATCCTTTTGTTTCGCTTTCATTAGATAAGGATTGGAAGTTGTTAAATAGGGACACGGACGATGAATAATATTCATTGAGATTTTGAGTTAATTCTCCATGTTAAACAAGGTTACTGCCTCGTTAATTATTCTTCCTTTAAGCACTCTTTTAACCATTAATTCACGCACACTCAGCAGCCATAGCGAAACAAGGGAAACATCCGAAACAACATGAGGAAATCACTAACCTACGCGATCGCCCTATAACTCGATCCTACGCACGTAACAAAATGGCATCAGAGACAGGAGTTATGGCAAATATCCACGCGATTCATCATCAGTTATCCGAGTTCATGGCTTTATATCAGGCGGAACTCACGCCGAGACTCGACGCACTATCCCTTCACGTCTCGGGTTCACATGCGGACCCCAAGGTCAACCAACAGGAACCCCCAGAATCGCATGGCTCCCGTATGCACGATCAGCGCGGCTACAATGGTCACATGGAAAATCAATCAGGCCCCCAAAGATTTTAGCGCTTGGATCTTCCCCGATTTGATGGGCTATCTGACCCATTGGGTTGGTTAGCACATTCTGAATACTTCTTTCGACACCAACATACACGCAACATAGTTAGTCGAGTTAGCAACCTTCCATCTTGATGGTGACGTACATCTTTGGTTTCTCAAGTTAGAAGCCGATATCCCAAATCTCGCGTGGTAAGAGTTCAAGCATCACTACCATCTCCGCTTCGGGCCTCCGCTTAGCAGTAATCACTTAGGGGAATTGGCCAAACTCCGCCAAACAGGTTTAGTGGATGAATAGAAGCGCCGTTTTGAACAACTATCAACCCGCACTGGCCCTTGACTCGAAAACAGGAAGTGCAATTATTTCTAAGTGGGTTGCACGATACTATCGCCATGGGCGTTCATCAGACATCCACACTCACCGGGGCTATGAGTCTTGCACGTTTGTACGAGGGGCTACACATGCCTAGACGCATTGAGCCCACTCGCCGCGCACAATCGCAATCTGCTAACAAGACTCCATTCATTAAGTGTTTGTCTAAGGCGGAGATGGATGAGCGTCGTCGGCGTGGTTTATGTGTTAATTGTGATGATGAGTACACTCATCGTCATCAATGTAAGGAGTTGTTTTGGCTCGAAGGCATCGATGACCCACAGGATGCTGCGGAACCATGTCCACCCACCAAGGATGCGGTGGAATTTCATTACATGCAATCACAGGTTCTTGGCGTGCTCAAACGATGCAGGTGTTGGCCTTGGCGTGCTCAAACGATGCAGGTGTTGGGCACGTTATGGAATACTTCTCTTCGCGTTTTAATTGATTCCGGGAGTACTCACTGTTTTCTAGACTCGTCCTTGGCCCACACAATGAGCCTGTCATACTCACAGCGTTCCGGCCTGGCCACCATTGGAAAGTTCTGGTGTTTGTCCTGCTACTTCCTTACAATTGGGGGGACGAAGTCTTTCCTATTGAATTTTATTTACTGAAGCTCGGCGGATTCGGGGCTGTTTTAGGTCTCAATTGGTTGCGTACTTTGGGCACCATTCAATGGGACTTCAATGTCATGCAGATGAAATTTTCAACTGGGGGCAAACCAATCACACTTCAGGGTTTGGGCATGCTATCAGGCTTTGCCACAGCAGTCTGTTCAACTCTTCTACCAACTCATGACCAGTGTGATTCAAATTTTCGGAATTATAAAGGGGCTTCCCCGCCCGCCCGATCGTTGTGTCATCGTATTGTCTAGAACAAGGTATTGATCCTGTTGGTGACCACCCCTATCGATATCCACATGCGCAAAAGGATGAGATCGAACGTCAGTGCTACAAGATGTTGGCAAAGGGCATCATTCGCCCAGCACCTCTTCTTCACCTGTCTTGCTCATAAAAAAAGGAGGATGTTTCATGGTTTTTTTGTGTGGATTATATGTCTTTGAACGTTAAGACCATAAAAGACAAATTCCTTATTCCTGTTATCGATGAACTTCTAGACGAATTACATGGACCTCGTTTTTTCTCAAAACTCGACCTCCGTGCAGGATATCACCAGCTTCTAATGGACGTTACCAGCATTCCTTTCACGGCCTTCTGTACGCATCATGGACACTTCGAGTTCCTCGTCATGCCGTTTGGTTTGACCAATGCCCTCTCTACCTTCCAGGCCCTAATGAATTCCATTTTTGGGGCTTATTTACGCAAGTTTGTGTTGGTCTATTTTTATGATATTCGCACTTGGGATTCTCATTTAATGCACCTCTCTGTCGTGTTCGACATTCTAGCCCAACAACGTCTCTTTCTCAAACGATCGAATTGTTATTTTGGTCAATCACGAGTGGCGTATCTAGGCTACACGGTATCCTGCGATGGGGTCTCTGTGGATGAGGAGCAAATTTCGGCAATCTTGCGTTGTCCACAACCCACCACCCTGCGTGCACTAAGGGATTTCTCGGGCTCATGGGTTATTATCGTAAGTTTGTTCGTGATTATGGTATTTTGGCCGCCCCTCTCACATTCTTATTAAGAAAAACTGTGTTATGGTCAGACGAAGCTACACATGCATTCACCGTTCTAAAAAAGGCCCACACTTCAACCCATGTGTTGGCACTGCCCGATTTTTTCTCTCCATTCATCGTGGAATGTGACGCACCTGATTCGGCCTTGGGGCGGTATTACAACAAACCGATCATCCCATAGCCTTTGATAGCCACGCCCTAGCCCGACAACATCGTAGTCTTCCTCTTATGAAATAGGGCTCGCCAAGGCGATACTAAACTGGCACCCTTACTTTTGGGGTAACTCTGTTATTGTGAAGACAAATCACTACAGTTTTAAGTACCTTTTGGAACAGCGTATCACGACCTCTCCTCAGCAGTGTGGGATCAGTAAACTATTGGGATACGATTTCCTTGTGGAGTATAAGGCGGGTAAATCGAATACGGTGGCTGATGCCCTCTCACGGCAGCATGACGAGACGGCAATACTAACTGCTATGTCTGGTCCATCTTGGGACTTTCTGGGATCCATTCGCATCGAACATGCAGGGTCCGAGGCGATTCAACAAATACTCCGGGATATTCCCACATCCGATGCTCCTAGTCCGTGGTCTGCAGCTGACGGAATTCTTCTACACAAAGGAAGGATTTATTTGGCACCTCGTTCGCCCTTGATTCAGACCATCATACAATCAATCCATGATGCGCATCATGAAGGGTACCAAAAAACTCTTCGCCGCATCACCCGCGATTTTTTCTGGAATGGTCTTCGACAGGATGTCCGTACTTATGTCACTTCTTGCCTCACTTGCCAACGCAATAAAATTGATACACTATGCCCCGCGAGTTTGCTCCGGCCGCTGCCAATACCCAAACAAATTTGGGCTGATATTTCCATGGACTTCATCGACGGGCTTCCGTCACATCTCAAGGGAAATTAGTGTTATTTTTGGTTGTCGACTGCTTCTCCAAATACGTTCACTTCATCTCCCTCGATTCTCAAGTGGGTAGCAATGTTACAAATGATAAGGATCAATCAGAAGGAAATCTTAACAAAGATAGGGTGATTCACCCACGGCAAATAAAGCACAGTATCTTGAGCTATTTCGAGATTTTGTTCTTCTAGATTACGATTTAATTTATTCTTATTCAGACTAGGATTTGATTGTTTTCAATTCAAGATTAAGTTGGACTCTTGCAAGTTTATCTTTTTTGTTTTGCTTTCATTAGATAAGTATTGAAAGTTGTTAAATAGGGACATGGACGATGAATAATATCCATTGAGATTTTTAGTTAATTCTCCTTGTTAACAAGGTTACTGCCTCATTAATGATTCTTCCTTTAAGCACTCTTTTAACCATCAATTCACGCACACTCAGCAGCCATAGGGAAACAAGGGAAACATCCGAAACAACAGGAGGAAATCACTAACCTAAGCTATCACCCCATAACTCGATCCAACTCACGTAACAGAATGAGGTGAAACATGTTTTTATTGTCGGAAAATGAAAATGATTTCTTAAAATGAAACTGAACAGGGCATACAATTCTTGCTCTCCCTGTATTCAGTGAGTGGCTAGAATTCTAAAGTGTTCAATCGTATGGTCCTGTGTCACCCATCACAGGATCAACATATATTCATGGCTTCTTAGTCATGAATCGAGAGTTAAGTTAGATGATTTCAACGACTTCAGATGTACATATATTATATATTTGATCACAAAATTCTCATTTTGTGAATGAATTGTATAATATTGCTCAGTATTCAATGCATACTACAGTATGCATTTTTTATATTGTAAATCAATACTGCCAACAAGCTAACACATGCCACTTTGAGCTCATTTCTAGCATATCTTGGAGAATTATATTAGATATGTATACAAACCCATATAATTTTTGCATCCTCAAATAATAAGTTCATTTTAGACAATGTTCGGTTGATAGCTTCTTTGGAGGTTCTTTAGTTTCTTAAGAATTAAAAGCAGGCAAAGTTCAAAGTTCCCTCGAGCTGTGCAATTTTATTATGTAAACAGATGCAGCTAACTGTTTCAAACAAACAATTCGATTGACATTTTTGTAATTTGTGCTAGTTGAAAATGCCTGAGATATATTCTCTCTTTAACATGCCTTGTGCATCACCTTATCTCTTTAATTTGATTTTTAATATTTTTTCTGATATTCTTTACATTCTAACATGATATTTATTTTTTGTCCAGACACCTACACATGTTTGTTTGATAACAGATTTTTATCCTGGAGGAGAGTTATTCGCATTGCTTGACAAACAACCCTTGAAAATTTTAAATGAGGACTCAGCCAGGTAATTGTTTAAATGCTTAATAGAAATTACAGATAATGGATGTATTTATTTAATATGTTTGGCATAAACCTACATAGAAATGAATTACAACTTCATTCATGCCTTAATAAAAAATTCAGATTTCTTTATGGTCGTTTTTTTATGGAAAGAGATAAGTATGTATTTGGACCTATGGAATTGCATACTAGTAGATTGACTTGCTTACACCATGTCTAGCTTATAGAGCTACCATTGATTATAATGAATAGAAATTTGCCAATACACTCTTTCATAAATGTCTAGCACGTAGGTGTAATGCATATTGGAATATTTAGAGTATTTTGTTGTGAGTTAAAGGATGCTGAAAGTTGTACATAAAACTCTCCAGGTTTTATGCAGCAGAGGTCGTCATTGGCTTGGAATATCTTCACTGTTTAGGTATCTCGTGTTGTTAACAAAAATATAAATACAATGCATTTGTTGGATGAAGTTGTGTGAACCATGTATGCCAGAATTAGTCCAGGTTCTACAGTCCTATTAAGTCCCATTTTCAACTGGTATTCATAGAAAATATCTTGTTGCTTAGTTCAAGTTATTTAGTCCTCTCACCTCCCATCTTTCAGTTCATGTTTTCTATATCGGATCACATTCTTAATTATCGAATATATACTGTTTTACTTTCGAAGACTCTATCGCACTGTATTGCCATTAACAAACATTGGGGTTAACTTTACCTAGTCTCAGTGGCTGGTATAAAACATGTTAGTTCAGAGGCATGAGATGTTTCTGCTTGATTATTGATTGTAGATATTCATTACATTGTCCTATGTGGTCCATTTCAGGTATAATTTATCGGGATTTGAAACCAGAAAATGTTCTGCTCCAGAAGGATGGACATATTGTATTAGCTGACTTTGATCTATCATTTCAGACAACTTGCAAACCTCAAGTATGCATAACTGCTTATCTTGTTGGAACATTATTTTTATAATATTTACTACTACAAGTTTCCATTTATAACTCTCTTAAAATTCTGCACTGATCCTAAACTGATTGAGTTTTTCGCAACCATTGATTGCATTTGAATCTTCATCGGTCTCTTCAGGAGAAATCTTTCTGAAGGAAAGTAAAACGCTGTTTACCAGTTTATAGTTTTTATCTTCCGTAGTTGAGCATGGGGTTATACAAGGGTAAAAACCCAATATATTTGAAACGAGAAACATCTAGACTTTTTTTCTTGTGATCATAACCACTCTCTCTAAATGCGCGGTACGAAGATATGAGCTACTGTTATAGTTTATTCGTTATCTCGCAAACCCTGTTCCTATTAAATTCTTAAATCAATTAAGTTATTTTGTACTAAAAATCTTATTACTTCCAGGTTATAAAGCATCCTCCTCCGAAGAAGAGAAGCTCCAGGAGTCAACCTCCTCCAGTTATTTTTGCAGAACCAAGTACTCAATCTAATTCTTTTGTTGGAACTGAAGAATACATTGCTCCAGTATGGACTTTTCTGTGCTCTGGCTTTATTTGCTCATATATCCTTAGTTCACTGGCATGCTAAGAAATTTTTCATAATTCATGCTAACGAACTTAATTCTCGTTGTTACTTATTACCTACGAAAGAACGACTTTAACTGACTTCAAAGATTTCGATTTGATCAAAGTACATAGCATGGATTGATTTCTATGTTTGAGCATTATTATAATATATATGCATCAATAATATGCGGAGCTTCCATATAGTGCAAGTACTCCTGTTCAGTATTTAGGTGAATAGTAACTGAACATCTTAAAGATGCCAATTCTATCTGATCAACAAGCCACTACTAGGTATCTAGTCAAGTTCTAAATATTATATTTTATTAGTAGAATGGTGTGCTGAGATTTACTTCGTAACAAGCTTCAGCTTGTTTCTTTTATAAGAATACATTTGTTTCTTCCTGTTGAAAAACATAGTTAGGACATTGGTCATATTCTGTGGAACCAAGCAACGGACAAAATGTGCAATTAATTATGACACCATAGTCATGAACTTGGAGGAAGTTTATGCTTTCACAAGTTTTTTTTCTTCATTTTGGCATGACGATCATTGAGTATGAGATCACAAATTGTGCGATGAGGGTTCTTCATGATTTTATACAAAGATATATAAATGCAATCCAATGTTGGTGTCCATCCTATTAAAATGCATCTGATCACAACTGTTACAGGCCTAGGTTTCTAAGGGCTTAATGGGCCTAATTTATAGAAGAATCTAGATGTGCATGAGAGAAAGATAAATAGTGAAGGATAGAGAGGATGAGAGTGAGTTAGGTATTGAGTTGTTTTGCATGCTTGTGCATGAGACTAGCATTAAAGCTAGGGACATCATTAGGGCTGCTTATCGGATCAATCCGGTCCGATCTGGACAGGAACCGGTTTTTTTGAATTTTTTTTTCAAAAAATCGAGGAAATTGTTGCTTGGAGGTAGGAATGGCAACGTGGCGGGTATGAGACGGGTTTGGCCAATCCCAAGACCCGCCCCGCTACACATAAAACCCCGCCCCGCCCCGCTTAGACCGGCGAACCCGGCGGGTTTACCATCCCGCCCCGGTTCCAGATTTTTTTTATTTTTTATTTTTTAAAAAAAATTAGTTAGAAATCAATTTTGAAACACAAAAGTTGAGTTTTTGTGATTAAATTTCATGTTTTCTCTAGTAAATATTTATAATAAGCATTGTAAAACTATCTTTAAGCTACTAAATATTTATTAATTTGCTCTTATTTCCTTCAAAATGTCCAACTTCTTTAACATGAACAAATGAATTTTGATATAAAATTAAATAATGATACTTTAATGTTCAATCAAAGAAGTAAAATGTATAATCAATATCAAATTTTTTTTTAAAAAATAAAAATGTATAGCGGGGTGGGTTAGGCCAATCCCAGGACCCGCCCCGCCCCGCTTCCAAACCCCGGTTGAAGTGGGTCCAGACCCGTCCCGGAGGGGCGAGTTCAATGCGGTCCCGGGTTTGGACCCGTCCCATTGCCATCCCTACTTGGAGGGTTCGAACACGCGAACATCACCTTCTATTCTGCAGCTCTAACCAATTGAGCTAATGGCCTTTGTGTTTTTACAATAAACTCGAAAATATTTATCTAAATAAAAAAAATTACTTTTTTTTAAAAATAACGGATCCTTTTCTGGTTCAGCCCGGAACCAGACCGTTTGGTCCGGTTAGCCCGGTTCCGGTTCCGAACCAGGCTAACCGGTCCGGTTTTGGGTCGGGTCCGTATTGATCCGGCCCGTTAAGCAGCCCTAGACAGCATCTTTTCGTTGCTGGGACAGAGGGTTATCCTCTGGGATTTTGTTATTTTTCTTTCATTCCAATTAAATTTCAGACTTCATTTCCCTCTATTTTCTGTGTTGCTTTGCGATCGTTTGATAGTGTCTTGATGCTTGTTCTTCAAATCAGTAGCCAAAATACTAGTAGCCTAACAACAACTCTTTTGGGTTATTTTGTCTTAAACTGTAGACAATACCAGTTACAAGATTTTAATTTTGTCAATTTTACTTTCTGAATATGTTCATGATCAGTTTTTTTCTCAAATTCTTTGATAAATTTTCTTGGAAATATATATTTTTTCCTTTCGTTAACAAGTTTTAGTTAAAGTTTTTTCAGAGCATTTGATTCAAAACTTTGATAATCAATATCATGGAGAGCGTTTACTGTGCTTCCAATCTTAATACTTATTCTGCTGTTGACTTGATTGCAGGAAGTCATTACAGGCTTAGGTCATAGTGGTGCTATAGATTGGTGGACCCTTGGTAAGCATGTGAAAATAAATGATTTCTGAATTACTTATTCACGGTGACAGATAAGAAAACTTATTTGGAACAATGTCACAACTCTTTTCACACAATCCTAATTCTGATTGAACATAAAAAGGGGAAATTTTGGTACGGGAAAGTGCCATGGGGTAGATCAAATATGAATTATCAATTGATGTGGAATATAATGTATCAATTGTGATGATACCCCTAAGGGAAATTGTCAGCATCAAACTAATCGATAAAAGGATTTGCTAAATTGCCCCTAAGAACAACATCAAACTGTGTGATCCTTACGTGTAAAGAAACTGTGTCCGTGCAATAGTAACGGGTATTTTTGGTGAAATAAAACATTATGTAATATCTTGTCTTAGAAAAAATGATATATAGTTGTGTATGTGTGTAATTTAGGTTGAAAACTTGTAGAGTTTCCAGATTTTAAAGGACACTGCGAATTGAGTGTATCAATTGATAAGCATTTAAAGCTGTTTTCAAGAATTTTTTCAAGTCCTCCCACAAAAATCCATTCCATGATTTATCCCACAAAAAAATTGGATATATTTTCCAAATTAGTTGACCTATAAAAAAAGATGTTCCTTATTTGTTTGAATAACTTCTACTTTGCTTCGTTATGTTTTTGGAACCGTTTGGACATTTTATAAATGTTCGACACAAGTTCATTTCTCTTTAGGACATTAATGTAATGGTTAACAATGATATAGGCTTATTTCTGACCTTCTAAAAATATTTTTGAAATTCAGGTATTCTGCTCTATGAAATGCTTTATGGTCGTACGCCATTCAGAGGAAAGAATAGGCAGAAAACATTTGCCAACATCTTGCACAAAGACCTAACCTTCCCAAGTAGCATTCCGGTAATACTATACTCTACTAGGCATGAGAATTGAAAAGGAGTTATGTAACTCTCGGTTTCTTAGATCTCTAATGATTTAACCATTGTGATTAAATACTTAGTCGTTGTTGTTGTATAGTGTATTTCCGATCACAGGTTAAGTAGTTATCTCCCAATCTTTGTACACTTCGTCAGGAAGTTTTGGAGAAATAAAGAAGTGAAAGGGACAACTCCACTAAAAAAATGAGAAGGTGACAATGTTTGTGTTGAAAGTTTTCGAATCAGAAGCTTTCCCAGGAAATTAGATAAGAGAGGTGAAATTGGTCCAGTAAGCTGCTTAACGAATTTTGGAAGATGCGATATTTATATTTTAGAAAAACTAAGTCGAAATTTTTTGAATTTTTTTCATTTAAGAGAGGGAGATCACACTACTGCCCCCGGTTGGATTTGTTCCTGATTAAGAATAGATATGAATACCAAAAGCAGCACATTGCAATATTGCATGCAATGACCTTATTGAGTCCACTTCTCTGTTTTTTCTCTGTTTTTTTACTGCACATTTCAAAGCCACATAAGATGAACAATTTCACAATCAAGAAGTAATTATAACAAGCTAGATATAAGGGACGAAAGCTGCACTTCATTATCTATTTTCTAATGAAATTAGGCCATTATATGAGAATCAAATCGCTTAGACGAAAAACTGTATCCAGTTCTTGAAGTTGAAGTAAATACAAGAAAAAAAATTGCAGGTGAGTTTTGCTGCAAGGCAGTTGATTCATGCATTGTTAAATCGAGATCCAGGCAGTCGTTTAGGATCAGTTAGTGGTGCAAATGAGATCAAGAAACATCCTTTCTTCCGTGGAATAGCTTGGCCTCTTATTCGCTGCATGGTAAGAACTCCTCTCCAATTTTCGTTAGCTTTTACTATCATGTACGAGTTTAGAGATAAAAGCTATTACCTCAAGAAACGCTTTTTGCTCAATGGTTGTCACCTAAGCCCAACTTTGGGATGGTCTCTGTTTCGAGACCCATGTAACACAAAAGTTCCAGTCCCAAATGCTAAAAAAAAACTTTTTGTACGACATTTTTAAACATAAGTACACGTAATTTTCCTTTTTTTCTTCCTAAAGAGAAGCTGTATTTTTCCGTCTCCTTGATTTCAATTTTTTTGAATGCGTTTAGAAATTTATGTGCAATTATGAATTTCTCCTTAGATAGGGTGAATTCGTAATGCATTTGTTCTATAGGGATCCATTTGTTATTGCCAAAACTAGATGTCAAAGTCATAATTAAACTATTCTATGGGGGATAAACGTAATTTTCTGTTGTAAATACAGCTTTTGAAAAAAATACTATTTTCTTTTTTAAATCTTGTATGTATCCAAACACACTATGATAATAGCCATGAACACAAGTTGGTTATTGTATATCTCTTGCAGAGCCCACCACCCTTGGACGAGCCTCTTCAATTACTTGGAAATGAACCTAATGCAAAGGAAGTAAACTGGTCCGACGATGGAGTGCTTGTGCATCCGATGGAACTGTTCTAAAGGCATCAGCTAAAAATGTATATGTTATGAAGTCGTCTTCTTTTTGCTTTGCGGAGACTCTGATATTGATTTCTGAAAGCAAAAGTGCATGTATTGTTTAATTGTGAACTACAGGAGCTTTCGGATCACAATAGTGTATAGTTTCATGGATGCATAGAATCTTCTTGTGCTATTTTTTCCTCTCAAGATGAGACTGCAGCAAATCTTAATTCCATTTTCTGGAAACGATTTTCATCTACAGAATTCACAATAAATGATAATATTTCATTTTCATGTTCTTCCCCAAAACTCATATATATATATATGCTCTCCAAAATCAGGATCATCCACATATCATATTCTCCAATATAATATCCAAAACACATCTGACAATGTCTGAAATGTTACCAACTATGGCCTCAGACTTGATTTCTGTTTTTACTTGCGTATAGTTTGATCCAAATTTGAAACAAACCTGGAATAATCCATATCATCTAAAACAAGACGAGCTAAGTGTTGTGGGTTAGTGATCGGCACAAACTGCAAGAATCAACAGAAGATAATAAGGTTTTACAGATATTCCCAAGTCCCACTGAATTGATTGCATTAAAGTTACTACAACAATGGTGTCAAGACCATGAGCAGTGTCCCAACCACCACGAACCACTCCAATAGAAGGGAGAGGTGGTGGAGGATCAAAACCCTCCACCGCCAATGTTGCAATGAAAATATAAATTATGTTTTCTAATACCAATTAAAAAAAAATTATCAGCATTGTAAATATAGATTCAAACACAATTTTATCCAAGCTGCAAGATCGGGAGAACAAATTACTAGAAGGATCAAGCGAGCTCCACGAAAATCTTAGAACAAAAAACTCAGCCTCATAACACATGATGTGGCCACTCCAATCATATGACGTCTCATTGAAATGATATATCACCCCTAACAAATTGAATAGGTAAATAAACCTAGAGCAACTTTCAATTGTCTCAAATAGGAACTCAATATTTCAACCGACAATTATCAAGCTAAAGCATTGGATGTATAATCATAATGCGACTTCAAGTCTCTCAAAGAGGAATTTCTTATTCCAAGTAACATCACTCACCCTGAAACATTGGATGGGACATCATAATGGCACTTTCAAACTTCTCAAACAGGTATTAACCAGCGAAAGTTTAGTAGGCGATTTCTGTTTGTAATCTTTCTCCAATGCAACAGCTGAGAGGACTTGCAGATCTAAGCTCTCTTTATCCTCCTTGTTACGCCCTTTTGCCAGCTGCCCAATGGCAGAAGCACACTGAAACAACCACCTTATTTTTTCAGTTACGTATCATGGTTAGTTTAAAGAAAGGTACTACTAAAACTTTGTATGGCAAAGTAACTCCTAAATCATATACTACATGGAGTTACACGAACAATCAACCAAAAAAAAACAAAGATTTATAAAATTCATCCGAGACCGAGACAATACAAGATTTCAAGTGAAGAATGCTTAATAGTATTTTTGCATAATTTGACATAATGAATGGTAAAGAAGAGAGATCAGCATCGGCACAGGCAAAATCAAAATGAAGTTAAACAATAGCTAAATATTATATAATAATCAGTATTTTCATTTACATGAAAAACATAATTGATAATTTACCTTAAAAATAACTCATAATTATATAAAGAAAAAACATTTACTCAATTATATTACTATATATAATACATAGCAATTAAATTTAAGATAACTTCATTTTTAGTCAAAATAATCACCTCAAATATGGAAATCACAATCTATTTATTTTTTGAGCGGCGGTAGTGGTTTCTAATAATTACATAAAAATAGTTAATACAAAACAGTTGCATATAATTATAGCTTCGCTTTTGGTCAAAATAACATATAAAACTGCAAATGCTTTTATCTTACTTTTTTCTATGGAGGGGAAGGAGCTATGTTCATATGGTTTGATGCTCCTCGCTCAAACACATTTGCAAAACTATTTACATATCAAATAGATATGTATACAGAATTATTATATTTAACAAAAAAGGACTCTATTCTAATTCAAAAGATAACTTTAAATATCAATTTCACAACATACACGCCAAATTCATAAAGAATGGTTTTTTTTTTTAGGGGAGAGGAGAGGACTCGAACACAAGACCTCTTACATTGGGAAATAGATGACAACCTAAAGCCTTGTTGTCCAATTTCAGAAAGAATGTTAGACGCAGAGGGTTAAGTGATGCATCAGATTGCCAAGAAAACGATAGGTCATGTGACCTACAGTACATGAAGAAAATGTTGGGTACCGTGGAATGATCTAAATCATTTGGGCCATGTCTCTTTATATATATACATTTTATTTTTATTTTTTTTGGAGGGCGTTAACGAAAGAGAACGCTAACGAAAGAGAGTCTAACCAGGCATACGCCAAAAAGAGCTCGAACGTTCTTGCCACCAGTTAAATCTATGGTAGCTGCGTAATATTTCTTCGCTGCTTGAAGATTTTCAAGTCCACCAAGTGTATAGAGCACCTAGTTGAGCCAGAAAGATACAAGTAACAAGTCATTCCATCAAGTGATCATAGCTGTACCACATGCAAAAACAACATATAAAGCAAAATTTCAAAAAATTTGCACAATCTATAAAACTTCCTGAATGAAATATCAAGAAATAAATGACCCTTGCAGCCTCAGTACAAGTATTAACAGACAGAATGGTCAAAAAAAGAAATTTTAAACAAAATCAAAGTCTCATGAACAATTTCAAATAACAGATATTTTCATCGCTTACATCAAAATACTTATTGCCACTTCAAAAATGAAGTAAATTGAAGTTCTGAAAATATTCATCCAGCTTCTAGCCTGGAGGGATGACTATGGGTCAAACTCCTTTAAATCGGCTATTTCACTTTTCAGCAATTGATTTCAGGAATCGGTTTCAGTATATATTGTGTACAATTAACAGAGACACATCATTCTGCACAACGACACATGCAATGGATACAACTCAATCAGATCCATATTGAAGTTAGTTGTGGATGAAATCATTATGGTTACAAGGTAGGCTCCAGACATCATTCATGCCATTGTCCATTCTGACCCAATAATTGGGATATATATATTGGCCCTTAAAAAAAATGTTTAAAAATTAGATTCATCTAGATAGAGCATCAATTATTTTCCAATGTGTCTTAATAATGCAATCTAGGTCCTAGAAAACTGTGACTTTCTCATATATAGAGAAAAAAGGTTTCTACCTAGCCCCTATTTATTCCTTTTTTCCTAATTGCACTAAATATTTATGGTGCAAGCATGCATGTTTGATACCAAAAGTAGCATCACACAAAAGCTGCTCTCAATGATGTTGCTATGTTCTCTCTACAGTGTCATTCATTTTAGTGCATCTAAACCTCAACTCTCTCTCTCTCTCTCAGTGCAAAGAATAACAAAAATCCATAGAAAAGCTACTTACATCAGCATATGCAAGGTGATACAATGGAATTGTTGGCTGAGCTAAGATCAGTTCCTCATAGCAGAATGCAGCTTGCTTATACCTAGATTGTAAGCAGATAAAAGAACATAAAACAAGAAATCAATCATTGCTTATGCATTAATAACTAGACCGTAGCAACTCGTCTGGAAGACAAGATTCCCCTCCCTACATTCACTACTACCTCGGGAAGAGAAAATGGAAAGAATAAGTTACATTTGTAGAGAGACGTATATTACAGCTAGACTGAACTTAGCAATTTGTCTGGAGGACAAGATTCTCTCCGTACATTCATTTCTACCTCAGGAAAAAAAGTGGAAAGAATAAACTTACATTTGTAGAGAGACGTATATTTCAGCTAGTTCTCTCCATGCCTCATGATCTGCCATGAATCTGGAAAATGGTCAAAACTCTCAATTATACAATTTGAGACAATTGTCATATTACTCAAGAGTCAAACTTTTGGCATCTTATTTACATTTCAAGATACTTGTTGAGCCACTCAATTGCCCCAGAAAGATTGCCTTGTGCCTTCGCCATTGCCACCCTCCTTTTGTGTACTACCTGAATATTTAAATCATGAAAACCATTAACATGCATGTGCACTCTTCCTTTCAAAACAACAACCAAGAGAACAAATGTTTTCTACAATAATAAAGGAACTTACTCTCACTTAAAAAAATTATCCAATATATAATTACTCTCTTCACCAACCTGATCGACTTGATTATCTTCTAACAGACTCGTGTAAGCCTCTTCGGCCTCTGACCATAACCCCTTGGCTTCAAGAAACATTGCTTCTAGCCTACCTGCAAGTGAAAAAAAAAAAAAAAAAAGAACCAATATAAAACAAAACAAAATCACAAATTTAAACGCAAATAAAATTTTAGAAAGCATGATGAAAGAAAACAGCAACTACTATAGCTTCTTGTACACTATGCACATGATTACTTCAATTTTCATCTCCCTCAAAATTGCCAAAGAATGGGCAGTAGCTCCTTTAAAATTGAACAAGGTGGGGACTGGGGACTGGTGTCAAGCTGAAAAATAAGATTGGAAAATACATCTTCAGCAAATAACATGGAGACCGCTAAGTGATAGCTCCATCCAACTTTATTAGCAATATTGATACAATACCATAACCTTTCACTCTGATGCACAACATAGAACTTGAGCCATGCAAATTGATGTGGTATGATGCTTAAGCGGTTCTGAAGTAATAAATTCATATGCGCTATTTGACCCAATGTTCCAAAAGAAATGACAGACTAGATGTTTTGTTCCCTCTGTAAGGGAGAGGGGAAGGGAATGACTATTCAAATCCTTAACCTGGAGAAGAATTTGACAAACCTCTAAAGTTGGTTGGTGTTTTACCAGGGGAGATGAAAAAAAATCCCTTTGTTTTGGAAAACAAAAACATTCAAGGGAAAAAAATAAATTTATTGAACCTACTCTTTCTACTGCACAAACATAAAGAAAAAGAATGGAAGAAATTGAGGGGGAGTTCACGAATCCGGGAGCATGCAATATGGAAGTAAAATTTAATAATAGAAATAACTTGAAATAATACAAATTCTTGCCTTTTAACTCGGTGTATTAGCAGAACTAACGGTTATATAAGACAAAATGCTGCAACTATTGAGCAATATTATGAACGACTAACCAATTCCTAGAAACATACAAAAGCACATACTATCTGCAAATTATTTCAACTCACCAACCCTTCTACTCCCAGGAAACTTTTTCTTTAAGACCTTTATGCAATCCTGCAACAAAATTTATGAATAAACACATCAATTTCATGAAAGAAGTAGAAGAGTTTCAAAAGACAGCAACACATAAAATACAGGGGTCAGTGTTTCAGAACCTCAGTAAGTACAATTACAAGCAAAAACACAAAATACATGCCATCATAGGAGCCTCACTAGCCTCTCAATTCTTGTTTATAAGAAGTGAAATGATGAAGTCGGATATATAAATCAATATGTTGTGACTAGACTTGCCAAGGAAATCAGGTAAGTCTTCACTTTTACTAGTAACTGAAAGTTTATAAAAATAAGCCGGTTAGTGGCACCACACTCCAGAGCGCACTAGGAAAAGACTATTTCCCCCCCCCTTTTGCCCCCTGCACATTCCTATATTTTCCTTAAAGAGAGGTAAGGTCTTCTCTAACAACACAAACAAGAGTTAATAACACTAAATGATGAATTCCATTCTCACATGGGGGTATATACTTCAATACAGCAATAAGAATAAAAAAGAAAGGTTTCCATAAAAATATTCAATGCCTTGAGAAACCATCAATTTTTGTACTAGTAGCAACCATACATTTTGGACTCTGAGCTCTCACTGATATCCAAAACACGCCTCTAGGAGCTCAGATGCAATAAATGGCTAGCATAACTACCGCAACAGCAAACAGTTTGAGGGGAAAAAATTTGCATGTATAAGTTGCCAAAACAAGAAATACACACAAGCCAGGAGCATTGCATGATCTCCTGAATTTAATGGTTTGCATGCAAAAAAGTATTCAAGTTTTACAGGTGAAAAAAGATCTACCTTTGATAAATCAAGCAGATGGCAGTCCATGGCTGCAATAGAAACTTGCTCGTATAAAGTCCATTCTACATCATTTAGACAAGAAGAACAAACGAAAAGGTATCAATCAAAAGATATGTAGCATACAGAAAGCAAATTATGAAACCATATCTTTTAAGCAACATGAAGTCTAGTTAGCATGATCATACAAAATATTCTAGTAAGGAGTTGAAAATTGGTATAAAGATGTGCTTCAGTACATCAGGAATGAACCACATGAGCCAGTAAATTTACTTCAACTTTCAAGTTTCGATTGGAAAGAGACTTGAAGCATTTATAAATTTCTTTGATCATAGACATTGGCCAAGAAGCATGCTTGAGCAAAAAAAAAAAAATAATTGAAAGTAGGGCATTACTGCCATTTGAACAAAACATAAATATTTTGAACCACACAAGAAATGCGAGTAGCTGTTAAGTATCTTTGCCTTGGATCTCGTTATGGGTCCTTGAATCGAAAAATCCTTCAACTCGGACGTATTAATCTTATTTGATTTACGGCCTTGGCGACCTATGGTGTTGATAGATGGTTGAGGCTCGAATTGAGAACCTCCGATCTAATGTAACAATTTGATTGAGCAAAACAAAACTTATTTTATTCATCTCTTCGTGTCCCTTAAATAACAAAAACCAAATCCTAAAAGATAGCAACAAAATTAAAAATCAAATCCTAAAGATAATTTCAAAAATAAGAAAATCATTCTAAACCTAATCCACGAAGAGATAACACTAAATCTTATTATCTTCTGGGATCATGCCTATCCTTGATTCTTAAATCTCCCATGTTTAAATCTTTGATATACGATATCTACTGGCATGGATGGCGTGGACTCTGGTATGGATGGTGTGGACTCCTTCTCTGGAGATTGAGATTCTATTGGTGATATTTTATCCATAACAGTAGCACATTCCAAAAATAAAAAAAAATATCAGTAACGAAGTGAGTCCTCATCTCTGCTCAACATTAACACGTAAAAGAAGCTAAATTTCAGGAATCACGGGAAACAAACTGTACAATACATGACTTATCTCTTGTAAATGTTCAAATTTCTAGACCACAATATTTCTTGTTTAGTTTCAAGAACAAGATGTGAGTGTTTATGTTAATATTAGAATATAAAAGCAGAAGAAACGTAACAGTCTAGAATATGCATAGAATACAAAACTATCATTCACTACCTAAGTCTATAAAGATATTCATGATGCTTCATAGCAAACAGAATACTTTTCTGATAGTACAAACAAAGAATATCAACCTCCACTTAATAAGATCTGGATCTGAAATCATGAACTTTGCTTGTTGTAAGAGCTTCACCGTTCATTGACATTACATCACATAAAATTTAATAGTAAAAATATCGATTGAACACGGTATCACGGATATAAACATTTCCCGAAAGAATAAGCAAGAGGGTCATTCAGTAAATTTCATGAAAACAATATTTCCAACTGCTGACGCACCCAATCTCAACTTCAAAAACATGGAAAGAGGTATCTTTGATTCTTAACAAGAGCTGCAGTAACATGATAATAGAGATTTTGGTTGACGATCAGAACTCCACTTCTTTTTTCTAATTCTCGCACATGAATCGACTTAAAGTAAATAAAAAGCATTCTAAACCTTCAATCAGACCTTAAATTGGTTAGAAAACATAAAATACCCAAAACCCAAATCACCAAAACTCTTGAATATTTAATATATATACACCTTCGGGGCCAAGAGCAGATCTCTTTTTTTGGTCGTTAAGAATGGGGACGCCGTGCTTCAAGACTTTATCAGAGCGGCGGAGCTTGAGCTTTCTGACGAGGCAGATGTACTCCCATGCGCCTCCTCCTCCATTATCCACTTGGTTTTCCAATCTATTCAGTTGTTCCTCCTCTGTTTTGCTCACCATCGCTGCTACTATGTATCAATTCTTCTATTCCCACTCACACTCTCTGTTCATATACGTGTGTGCGCGAGTCGGCAATGGCCAAGTTGAAGCCGGCAGGATATTATTTGGATCTGGTATTGCGGAGAGAGAGCAGCGGAATCCCACTCAATGATCAAAACATCGATGAAATTGAGTTTTTATATTTTCTGTTTATTCACACTTTGGTCCTTCAACTATGCTCCATACCCACTTAAAACCCTTATAATTTTAATTACTAGTCCTCCGATATTATTTTCATAGTAAATCAAAAGTTAGGAACATCGTGCTTCCGACTTTGGAGGTTTGATTAAAAACCGCCACTCTTTGGGAAGACTTATGTTAGAGTTTTAAGGTGTACGGAAAAAAAATTTAGCCCCTCCTCTATCAAAAAAAAAAAGTTATATATAAGTTGTGTAAGAAGAATATATTGATCTTTTTATTTAGCAGGAACAATAACATGCTTTATCAGTAGACATATCTTTCGTACAAAAATAAAGTAGAATACTAATTTATACTAGAATTACACATCTTAAAGTTTATATTACATTTGACTATTGTTTGATGATCATTTATTACTCAATTCACGAGCTAGTGGCAAATAATCTCATTGTGGTTTGCCAAATAGGTAAATTATCATCTTGTGGTTTGAAAGGCATTTTACCCCCTGTGGTTTACAAAATGGGCAGTTAACCCCCTGTGGTTTGTGGAAATAGGCATTTTATCTCCTTATAGTTTGTAAATATGTGTGAAATACACCCTACACATAGGGGTAAACCGCTTATTTTGTAAACCACATGGAGGTAAAATGCATATTTTCACAAATCACATGGGGTAAAATGCATATTTTCAAAAGACAGATGGGTAAACTGCCTATTTTGCATACCACAGAGGTAAAATGTATATTTTCAAATCACATGGGGTAATTCGCTTATTTGGGAAGCCATCAGAAACCCCTCAATTCACAATCAACCCATCAAAACAGTGTAACAACTTGAGAAATCACACGTGTATGATTTATGAGTTTTTTTTTAGTGTAACAACTTGAGAAATCACACGTGTATGATTTATGAGTTTTTTTTTTTTTTAACATTATGATTTATGAGTTATGACGTGGATTCCAAACATTGGTATAGTTTATAACCTACATAAGAAGAAGCAGAATTCTAAGGTGTAAACGCTAGAGAGTTTTAGCTTAATAAAAATTTTTGAGATAGGCACTTGAGATTAGTTTGGTCACGTGTTTACAATATTTTTTCACTAAAACTCTTTCATGTTTTAGCTGTAGAATACTTGCAAAAACCATGTGTTGATATTGATCACCATGAAAGCTATGTTTTGATAAATTATAAACTATGCACAAAATTTACTTCGCCCAATTGCTTGAATAAATAAGATATATAATTATGGTACAATATAAGTTATAAGTTAAGCATGTCATCAAGAATTTCTTTTTTTTATATCAAATGGGGAGAGACTGGTTTACAACGAACTCGAACCCGGGTTAAATCTCATTTTGGGATAGTGACGAACAATAGCTAGGCCTTTGGTGTCGGTTGATATATGTTCTGGATCCGAGTAGATGATGTCAATTCCGTATTGAGTGATAGAATTGGTAATATTATTTGAAGAGAATAGCTTTAAATTTCAAACATATTTCTTCCCTAGTATTGATTTGACAGCAAACAATGGTTGGTTGGGTTTTTTAACAAAATAACCCATCTTTTAATTCAACCCATAAATTTAACCCAATTTTTTTTTTTAATAAACTAACCTAAGTCGCCATCTCAGATGACGACAATCGCCAAATTCTATTAATGTCGCCATCTGAGATGGCGACTACATAAATATTTTTTTTAATGTTGTCGCCATCTCAGATGGCGACAACCAACAAAAATTATGTTAATGTCGCCATCTGAGATGGCGACATCATAAAATTTAATAAAACCCTACCTTCATTCTTACACGGCCGCCGCTTAACAATTTCCTTTGCAAAAATTTTCGTTTCTTGTGTTTTGAGATAATTTTGTATCAAAATTATTTAAGGTATGTTTTTTTATTTTTGTTATGCTTTAATTTTAGATAAATTATGATATTTTATATATAATCGTTTGTTTGATTTTTGTTATTGTTTGATTTTAGATGAAATATGATTTTGAAATGTAAATTGGGAAATATATGTGTTGTGGGTTAATATTTGACGACAATGTTGGTTCCGGTGGGTGGGGTGCAAACCAACGTTTTTTTAAGTATCTCCGGCGGCGGCGGCTAAAGGCAGACTGGGTGGCTTTCGGCTACGTGGGTTGGCGGTTGTTGACTGTCGTTGTGTGACGGCCGTAAGTAGTCGGCGGATATTGTTTGTAATGTTGATATTAATGTTTATAATTTTTTGTATTATATTTCAGGATGGATCAAATGAGGCAACCAGGCCCGATAGACACACATCTTTTGTCATTGCAGTCTTCACATCGATCCGAGGATGTATGGGCAGGTGATATGGATAGCATACTGCGTGTGAGAAACCCACATAGCTATTTTTGAGATTTATATCCACTAGATATACGTGTTGTTAATTTGTTGCACGTGATATGATTTTATGGTATATATAGGTGTGGTAAGATTGAGCTTGACATGCATCTTATCACGGCTTTAGTTGAGAGATGGTGCCGTGAAACACATGTTGGGATATGCCCTAACAAGTCATTAGATGATTGTTTATGACATACAATGTATTATGATTTTATGAATGGCAAATCATTATTATATATTATTCGAATATCTGTGCAATATGAATTGATATATAAGTTAAAGTCCTTAGAATAATATTGTATTATTCTTAAAGATTGTCCCTAGTCAAGTATTATCATGAATTGTGATAATGATAATGCATTGAGACTAGTATGTGTTGATTGTTGTCTACCTAAATAACCGAGTCTTTGGCGATTAGCCAAAGCTAACTCAAGATTAGGTGAAATATGGATCTTGGCCCACTAAAGGTTTCGAGGGTTGATAATTTTAAACAAAATAGTGGGAGTGTCATTTAATATAAGACCATATTAAATGATTAAATCATAAACTTATTTTGCATATTTATATTGTAGATATCCATGGCAACTAACAACATAACAAGCACATTATCACTGCGATCGGTCCTTGAGAAGGACAAATTAAATGGGACAAATTTCCTAGACTGGTATAGGAACTTGAGGATAGTCCTCAAACAAGAAAAGAAGCAATATGTCCTAGAGGAACCCTTACCTGCTGAGGAACCTCCCCTGACGGCTGCTAAGGCCGATAAAGATGCTTACAAGAAGCATCAAAATGACGCACTTGATGTTGGGTGCCTTATGCTTGCCACCATGAACTCTGAGCTTCAGAAGCAACATGAGGAAATGGAGGCGTTTGATATGATCGAGCACCTAAAGCAATTGTACCAACAACAAGCAAGACAAGAGAGGTATGACGTCTCTAAAGCGTTATTCCAGTGTAGAATGGTAGAAGGAAGCATAGTTGGAACTCATGTGCTCAAGATGATTGGGTATATTGAGAATCTGGAGAAGCTGGGTTTTCCTTTGGACCAAGAGTTGGCCACTGACGTGATCTTGCAATCGTTGCCTGAAAGCTTCAGTCAATTTGTCTTGAATTACAATATGATTGAAATTGAAAAGACTCTACCACAGTTTCTTGGCATGCTTAGAACTTTTGAAGCAAATAGCAAGAAGTCTAAGCCTACAAATGTTCTTATTGTGAATAAGAGCAAATGAAAGACTAAAGATAAGAGCTTCAAGAAGAACAAGAAGGTCTTTGTTAAATCTAAGCCAAAAGCTTCTGCACTTAAGCCAAAGGGAGGGATAGCACAAGAAGGGAACTGTTTCCATTGCGGTGAGACCGGTCATTGGAAAAGAAATTGCAAAGTTTATCTGGAAGATCTCAAGAAAGGAAGTGTGACTTCCACTTCAGGTATTTTTGTTATAGAAGTCAATTTCTCTACTTCTTCATCATGGGTATTAGATACTGGATGTGGATCTCACATTTGTGTAAATGTGCAGGATCTCAAAAGGAGTAGGACGTTGGCGAAAGGTGAAGTTGATCTCCGAGTTGGAAATGGAGCAAGAGTTGCTGCATTAGCTATAGGAGATTATTGTTTAGCTTTACCTTCTGGTTTATCGTTGATTTTAAAAGACTGTTATTTTGTGTCATCTATTACTAAAAACATTATTTCTATTTCTTGTTTGGACAAGTGTGGATTTTCATTTATGATAAAGGACAACCGTTGTTCTATTTATTTAAATTATATGTTTTATGCTAGTGCACAAATGATTAATGGTCTTTATGTATTAAATCTTGATATGCCTATCTATAACATAAATACTAAAAGGATTAAGAATAATGATTCTAATCCAACTTATCTCTGGCATTGTCGCTTGGGCCACATAAACGAGAAACGCATATCAAAACTTCATAAGGATAGAGTTTTGGATTCATTTGATTTTGAATCATATGAAACATGTGAATCTTGTTTAATGGGCAAGATGACTAAAGCCCCTTTCAAGGGACATGTTGAAAGGGCAAATGTTTTATTGGGAGTAATACATAGTGATGTATGTGGGCCAATAAGTACACAAGCTATAGGTGGTTTTCAATACTTCGTTACATTTACTGATGACCTCAGTAAATATGGGTATGTGTCCCTAATGAAGCATAAGCATGAAACCTTTGAAAAGTTCAAAGATTTCAAGAATGAAGTACAAAACCAACTTGGCAAAAGTATCAAAATCCTTCGATCAGATCGAGGAGGTGAATACTTAAGCCAAGAGTTTCATGACTATCTAAAGGAGTGTGGGATAGTCCCACAACTCACTCCTCTGTATACTCCACAATGGAATGGTGTATCCGAGAGGAGAAATCGAACCTTGTTGGACATGGTTAGATCAATGATGAGTCATGCAGATCTTCCGATATCCTTTTGGGGACATGCTTTAGAAACAACAATATTTATACTGAACCGTGTTCCATCTAAATCAGTGGAAAAGACACCATATGAGATATGGACTGGGAAGCGTCCTTGTATGTCTTTTATGAAGATTTGGGGTTGTGAGGCTTTCGTTAGACGTCACGCCACTAACAAACTTGGACCCAAATCTGATAAGTGTTTATTTGTGGGGTATCCTAAGGAAACAAAAGGATACAATTTCTATTATCCCACCGAGAACAAAGTAGTTGTTGCTCGGACTGGTGTCTTTCTTGAAAGAGAATTTATTTCTAGAAAAACCAGTGGGAGACAAATAGAACTTAGTGAAGTTCAACCACAAGAAAACATTGAACATGATATTGAGATGGAAACAGAGCAGACACCACAAGATGTTGTGGATAAAATGCCTGCTCAAGAGACACAAGCCCAGCGTAGGTCTGTAAGAGAACACCGGGAGCCACAGAGATATGGATTTCTTGTGACTCAACAAGGTGACTTACTACTTATTGATGAGGATGAGCCGTCATCTTATCAACAAGCTATAATGGGCACTGATTCTGAGAAATGGCAAGAGGCCATGAAATCTGAGATGGAATCCATGTATGCAAACCAAGTATGGACTTTGGTTGACCCACCTGAAGGGGTACGACCCATAGGGTGCAAATGGATTTTCAAGAAAAAGACCGACATTGATGGTAATGTACAAACCTATAAAGGTCGACTGGTTGCTAAAGGTTTCAAACAAATTCATGGTATTGACTATGATGAAATTTTTCACCAGTTGCCATGGTTAAATCCATTAGGATCTTACTTGCAATAACTGCATTTCATGATTATGAAATCTGGCAGATGGATGTCAAAACAGCTTTCCTTAATGGAAATCTGCTTGAGGATGTGTACATGACACAGCCCGAGGGTTTTGTCGATCCAAAGGATGCTGGAAAGATATGCAAGCTACAACGATACATTTATGGATTGAAGCAAGCTTCTCGGAGTTGGAATCTTCGTTTTGATGATGCAGTCAAAAAGTTTGGTTTCATCAAAAACGTAGATGAACCTTGTGTCTACAAGAAGGTCAGTGGGAGCATAATTATCTTCCTAATAGTGTATGTAAATGACATACTTGTCATTGGGAATGATATCCCTGCCTTACAATCTATAAAGATTTGGCTAGGGAATTGCTTTTCTATGAAAGACTTGGGTGAAGTCACCTATGTATTAGGAATCAAGATCTATAGAGATAGATCAAGAAGATTACTTGGCCTAAGTCAAAGTACATACATAGACAAAGTGCTAAAACGGTTTAGCATGCAAGAATCGAAGAAAAGATTCGTGCCTATGACACATGGAATTTATCTCTCGAAGGAACAATGTCCTTCAACACCAGATGAGAGACAACGCATGAGTAAGATTCCATATGCGTCAGCTATTGGATCTATCATGTATGCCATGATATGTACTCGTCCTGATGTTTCGTATGCTTTGAGCATGACGAGCAGATATCAAGTTGATCCAGGTGAAAGTCACTGGATTGTAGTCAAGAATATCCTGAAGTACTTGAGAAGAACTAAGGATACATTCTTGATTTATGGAGGTGATGAAGAGCTCAATGTAATAGGTTACACTGATGCGAGTTTCCAAACCGACAAAGATGTTTTTTTTTTCGATCGCAATCAGGATATGTGTTTTGCCTAAATGGAGGTGCTGTTAAAATATGCAAAGTACCAACAGATGATAATGTATCTGACCCATTGACGAAACCACTGTCACAGTAGCAGCATGATCGTCATACTAGATCTCTAGGCATTAAGTATATGTCTGATTGGTCTTAGTGCAAGTGGAAGATTTGTTGGGATATGCCCTAAGACAAGTCATTTGATGATTGTTTATGACATACAATGTATTATGATTTTATGAATGGCAAATCATTATTATATATTATTCGAATATCTGTGCAATATGAATTGATATATAAGTTAATGTCCTTAGAATAATATTGTATTATTCTTAAAGATTGTCCTTAGTCAAGTATTATCATGAATTGGGATAATGATAATGCATTGAGACTAGTATGTGTTGATTGATGAATTGTTTATTGATATGAGATATCAAATCAACACATGGGTACATGTTAGAGAACGATGTACTGGACAGACCCACCATGAGAATGCTACATGGATAGTTATATGAGTGTCATAAGCAATTCTCATAGTGATAATAATGTATGTAATCCTTACGACTTGAGATTATCAGAGATCCCAACATAAGGAGTTATGTATCTTGATATTGTCAAACGTTACCTATAACAGGGTGAACTATAAAGGCAACTATTGGATACACTACGAATTATGTAGAGGGATGTTGATTGATCAAGATAGGATTTGTCCCTCCTATATAACAGGAGAAGTGTTTGGGCCCTTGATCAAGTAAGACTAAAATGCAAGGCCGTGCTCGAATGAGTCGATATGTGATATCGAGCTTATTCGTTTATTCCAGTTATACTTGGGGATCAAGAAATAGAGATTGAATATACGAGTATGACTATTTCATGACTCGTGTTCAATCTAAACACATGGACAAAGGGATTAAGTTACATGATTAATATTATCACGGTCCCTAGGTTATGTCGAGTCAATGACATTCTTGTAATTTGGGTAGCATTGATGTGTTGCTAGATACCGCTCATTGCTTGCGACATAAAATGAGATTTTATGTCACTGCCAACATTGCAAGATCCTATCGGGTCGCACAAAAGATTAAATCAAGAAGGGAAATTAAATTCATTGGATGAATTAATTAATTAAGAGGAGTCTTAATTAAATGATTAAAAGAACTTAATTAAATTATGGGTTTGGGCCCATAAGACTTTGAGAAAGTCTTGAACTTTAATTAAGCCTTTTAATAACAAGGTTATAATTAGTTGTAGGGGACAATTCTTTATACCAATTCGATCACAACAAGCCACACGGCCGCCGCATCTCTCTTGCTTCTCTCGACTTCTTCATAGTCGACGTGAGGAAGAGTGAATTCCGGCCATCCTTTCGATTGTGAATCGAGTGTGCTTCGTGTATTGGTTTAAGAACAAATCTAGCACTTTGTTCTTAAACTATCCCTTCCCGATTTGATCGTGTGGATACCGTTGAGGCAAGACCTTGGAGGTGTTGCTCGTGACTCGGAATCGTTGAACGTGGTACTTCGTGGAATCTGCTCAAACACGCTACAAGGGTGAGACTCTTATGATCCTTTATCCGATATGACAACTTTGTATAGATCCGCGGTTATAGTAATCCAAAATTTTAAATTCCGCTGCGTTGTATGCTTGTTGGATACTTACAACACACATTTCATCTTAGATCGTGAGAGGCGTCTATCACACTGCAAGACATTGCAGTAATATGGTCATTGCCAGTAGATGGCATCGTAGTGTCGGGGATTGATTATGATAGGACTCTACCCGATTGGCAAGAATATTGTCATACATATTTAGGTTTCATACCGGATATCAAAGACTTTAAGGGTGCACGTTTGAGATTAGTTGCTTTGCAAAATCATTTGCTGCTCAATCCGTTGAATATAAAGTACGCCAGATGATGTTGTTAAGTTTACAAGGGCTTGTGCGTTGTTGATGCTAGGGGGATTATGTGCCCTGATTCATCAGGTAATTTTGTGAGGTTATTGTATTTACAGAAGTTGGAGGATATCGACTCTGCTCATACCTATAGTTGGGGTAGTGCTGTGTTGACGTACTTGTATCGTGAGTTGTGTAATTCATCAGAAAGAAGGAAAAAAGTAATAGGTGGTGCATTGCAAATCTTACAGGTAAATATGTTTGTTTATTTTAAATAATTAAATATGTTTGTTTATTTTAAATAAATCTAACTTGTATTATTGATGTCATTACAATAAATGAGATTTGGGCATGGTCACGAATCCCAAGTTTGACTCCTCAATGGGTGGTCAAAGATCTGATTTTGGGCCACTAGTGATCGGTCAAGATAATGTGTTACCTGCTGCTCCATATGGTGTAAGGTAACACGAATATGTCTTGTATTTTAACTGATTTATGTGTTAATGCATTTAATCATTTATTTGAATATATACAGGTGGTCATGTCATTTGAAATTTACAGAAACTGGGAGTCATTCTATACGCATCATGATGGACATTCTCGATGAGCAGCCAGTAACCCAAGTAAACATGCTGTTAAATTTGTTTTTACAAACAACATTCTTTTGATATTTCTAAAGCAATGTTAATTTGTAGTTTAATTGGCAGCCTTACCCCGATGAGTATACTGAAGGAATTACGGAGTTATGAACATATAAAGGCCCGTTTGTTTTTCTTCGACATCGTTGAGATGCAACGATCTGAGAGAATACTCCGACAATTTGGTATGCTACAAGACATACCAGAAGATCCACAATCGGGGGATGATGCATTGCATAATATTGGTCGAAGGGGAAACTTCAACAAAGACTGGAGCGCTCGGCATATCGCATATATACTTTGCTGGGAGAGGGCAAATGATCTACGTATAGACAGACCACGATTTACTGATGGTGGTAACTACGTTGTTGGCGGATACACCGAGTGGTATGAACAAGTCACACGTAGATACATTGGACGTGGCCAATATTTTGTACAGACAGGATATCAACATGGTGATGGCACGGCATGGCAGCACGTGGTACGTGAATTACTTGAAATTTTGTTTTTTATAATTGTGATTAGATGTATATATTTTATATTCTACATTTGGACTTTGCAGATTGAGCAGATGGAGCAATTAACTACAAGTTATGACCGACATCTGGCTGATGGCTTGCCTATGACGACAGAGTCGACGAGGCAACACAGAAGTGTGTTCGAGAATGTGGTACGAGTGGCTCGTCAACGACGAGACAGAAACTTCCCGGCATACAATTAAATCCAGTCTGTTGATACATATATGCCGGCAGATGTTGCAGGTCCATCTACATGGACAGAGCCGGATATGCAGACAGATATTGCAGGTCCATCTACGTGGACAGAGCCAGATATGTGTACAGACTATTATTCCTGTGCCTGCATATGATATTGATATATCTCCCTTCACGACATATCCCCCCATGTCCACTGAAGCCCAGCCCAGCAGCGTGGATACAAATGTAAATATTGGGTTTGCAACATATGCGTCTATGACTTCACATTTCGATGTCTCTCCAGTTCTATTCCCTCAACTGACGCCATTTCAGCAGCCTGCCAACACACATGCGGCAAGGGAAAGGGGCGAGGAAGTCGTTGAACCACGAAGAGTTAGAAGACGGACAAATCATCCTCTTTGTGGTACTGGAGGAAAACTTGCTAATCGTCGTCGTCGTTGAAGTCATCACTATATTGTAAATTGTTACCGATTCTTGTAGTTATAAAATTAAGTTTGACAAAAATGTTTGTTTTGTGAGCATACAAATAAAAACTTATAATTTCTGAATAACGTAAAATTTTCTGAATGTCTGAACTTAAGGGAGATGAAGTATGCAAACATGGCGGTGAGGCCTTACACAATTACACGCCAAAAATTTAATGATTTCTAGAACTTGAAGCAATTTGTCGTCTTGCTCGGGCTTCTGGCCAATCCATCTCATTTTGGATACGTGTAGTGCGATCACGACCTACCCGTTTGGACTTGCGCAGAGTGGAGTTGTGGAATAACTGGAAGCACGGGGTGTCCCAATACTGCTATGCCCACAGTGGATTGAATTACCCTTGATATGTGTTCCAGTACTCAGACATATTATAATACTGGATGACTAATTTTTTCGCATTTAAACCATAATGTCAACACACTTGTATCGCATGTGAACATGGTATGCCAAATTGTTTCCATTTTCCGCAAGAGCATTCCCTTGCTTTGAGGTTGACCACGTGTGTATTGCCGCCACATCCTGCTTGCTCTCTAGTGATTACAGAAGCGGTTAATTGTCTTCGATCGAACATCCGAACATCATGGTGAATGGAATTATGATCAGCACGAGCATATTTTTCAAATACATAATCCGGCCAATCTTGATTATTCTGGATCATTCGTTCCGCTTTCTTCAGTCGTTCAAGAGAATAGAGCACACAGCGATCAAAAGTTAATTGCACAATGGCGGTGATTGGAAGGCGACGAGCACCCTTCATAACTCCGTTAATGCACTCGGACATATTTGTCGTAAGAATACCACACCGCCATCCACCATCATGTGCAAGAGTCCATTTTGACTTGTCAATCCGATTCAAATAATCAAATGCTCTTGGTTCGATACTTTTTATTTCTTCCATTGTAGAATCGAACTTTTTGAGCTGATTTTCTGAACTAGCCTTCCAGCATAAGTCTTTCAAATGAACATTTTTGAACCGACTATTAAAGTTCGAGCACACATGTCTCAAACAAAATCGATGCACTCCATGCGAGGAATTGAAGTCGGCAACACATTCAACGGTTGCAATAAGGCCCGGATGCCTATCAAATATCAAGCACACACCATCAGATCCTTTAACAATGTGCTTGCTAATCAACTCCAAAAACCATTTCCACGACAAAAAACTTTCCTCGTCAACGATTGCAAAGGCCAAAAGTAAGACTTGATTGTTAGCGTCCATGGTCACGGCAATCAACATCTTATGTTGATATTTTGTATACAGATGTGTTCCATCTACACTTATAACTTTTCGACAGTGTCGGAATCCATCTGCACATGGTTGGAAGGCCCAAAACACGTAATTCAAAGTAATCTCTGTTGGTCTAGCATTCGGTAGGTGATCCCATTCGACGACTGTGTCTGAGTTCCATTTTTGCAAAGCTCTCATGTAATAAGGCAATTTTCTTACAGAGCTCTCCCATGTTCCATACACATTTTCAACTGCACGTCTCAAACTATACCAGCCTTTTGCATATGAGATCTCAAAACCATACTTATCTTTAACAGTTTGAATAACATACTTTACCTCATAGGATGGATCACGTCGAACGATTCCCACTAGCAAACTAGCAATCATATTTTTGTCCAGATTTGCATGATCGATCGATAAATCACTCAAAAGACAAGTGTGAGAACCCCATATTTTGTTATTTTGAACATTCTATTTTTTCCCCAATGAGGTGCGTAGAAACCATCTGCAAGGCATATCTGGTGTGCTATGTTTGCACACCACTTTCCATAAAGTTTTTGTACTTTTGACAACAAGATACTCACGTTTTACAATCCGTACGGAGTAATCCTTCACAGCTGCCTGAAGATGACCTTTATCTTTAAATACCATATTCAGATGGATATCTCCTTCCGAATAATCGTAATAACTCCCCCACTTACCAGTTGGAAGGTCGATCGAATCACCAAATACGTCTGGATGTGTCGTGGAGAAAAATGGAATTGTTTGATAAAGGTCAGGTTCATTTGTTGTGGTTGTGTCTGCTACAGTAACTGGCACTTCTACAATATCAACCTCATCGTCAGCAGACTCATCCTCAGATGGAATCCCCTCCAGTTCAGACTGAATGTCATCTCCAAAATCCACAAAACTGTCTGCTAGTGGCTCGGGAACAATATTGTCAGCAACTATCGGAGCATCATCTTGAATCATAGAGGTAGTTGGTCTTTCTGTAACTACTACAGATGGACCACTACCAGTTGTTGGCAATTCTGTAATAAAATCATAAGCACAGGGTTCTGTTTGTATATACATCTCCAAAAAAGTATGATTTTGTTCAATATCCAATAGCCATGCTTAGATTGTCATCGCTGTCAACGGGAAAAATTGTTTGTTTCATCCCCGAAAAATCACTGAATATATATTTACAATATATTTTCAGAATGAACTTGTGACGATCGATGCCAGTAATATCATATACATCACTCAATAACTATAAAATAATTAATATTGCGAGATATTGTCATGCCTTTTGACGGACCACGATCATATCTAACAGATTCTGAATCTTGTAATATTTGGCCTCCCCAATACAACAAAACTTTAATTGACATACCTTAAAAAATAAAGATAAAATTCATAAATTAATACATGATATATAATGTTGTTAAATATGATTATTTATATAACAACGTACCTACAATATGCTGATCGGAGCAAATAACTGGAGGATATAATGAAAATTTCCTTAAATATTCGGAAGTAAAAATAAAGCTTACGAATTATGAAATGAGCTGAAGATATGGAATGTATGAAATGAGCTGAAGATATGAAATGAGCTGATTTTGTTCGTATAAATAGAGAAAAAAAATTGATTAATGTCGACATCTCAAATGGCGACATAAAATAAAAAATGAGTTTTTTTTTATTGTCGCCATCTCAGATGGCGACAAAGTTATAAATATTATATTTTTACGTCGTTTTCTGCCGACAACACGGAAAAATTATTTTATAATGTTATGATGTCGCCATCGTAGATGACGACATCAATAAAAAAAAAAAAATTTATTGATGTCGCCATCTAAGATGGCGACATTAACATAATTTTTGTTGGTTGTCGCCATCTCATTTTTGTTGGTTTTCGCCATCTGAGATGGCGACAACAGTAAAAAAAAAAATTTATGTAGTCGCCATCTCAGATGTCAACATTAATAGAATTTGGTGATTGTCGCCATCTAAGATGGCGACTTATGTTAGTTTATTAAAAAAAAAAATTGGGTTAAATTTATGGGTTGAATTAAAAGATGGGTTATTTTGTTAAAAAACCCACGGTTGGTTGGCATTTGGTAAAATTAGATAATGTTTAACTTTACAATTACAAAATCAATTTCAGAAAATGGGCATGCTGACACATCAATAACTTTCGTAATTACCTCATTCTACACTTTCAAATCATCTTTATCAGGTAACATACATTCTACCTATAGAATTTAAGTTCTGCATTTCCACTAAAAACTTACCAACAAATAAAAGAGTAATATTATGCGAGTAAGACACTATCAGTTAATTAATCCAAAAATATACACGTCAGTCCAACGTAAATTTGATGTAGTATTAACGCATATATTAAGATAAAGATAAAAGAACCGAAAACAGCATTGAAATGAAATCACTCAAAGGACTTCTGTTATACGAAATTTCCATCAGAATAGCGAGAATTGGTAACATAATGTGGGAACAATGAACTCCAAACGCAAGAGTGAAAAAAAACTTCATAATAAAGCAAAACATGAAACCTCAAAGTTCATTTCCTGTTATGCCCGACACTCCTCAGGCTTTTATACGAACGACAAAAGAACCTGAAAAATAATGGTGTTATGATATTGTCAGAGCAATTTCAATGTTAAATTCATGGAAATTGTTCTGACAATAACATTTCTCAAAATAAAAAGAAGGATTAAGAGAAAAATGTTTAGCCTTTTATAATGATATCATGAAGTTGTTCAGTGACCATCCATTTAGCTTTCATTCAAATTCCTCCAAAACTTGAGCAGTCAGCGAAAAGGATATTTTATTATTTAGTCTTTTAACATATTGCTCTACTGTACAACTTTAATACAGCAAGAATTGTGACAGATGAATGTGCATGATTCATAAAAGAGGTAATCCAGAGCCTCAAAACCGCTCTTACTGTGACTTCAATTCTCACATCACGTCGGGTAAACCATCAATGAGGCACATAACAAAGAAATTAGAGCCGCGACACAAAATTTAAATTAAAGATAATCTAAGATGCATGTCTAGCAATAAATCATTGATGACACATAATTTTGCACTGATTATATTCAGCATAACTCCATGATTTCCCGCAAAATAAGTCACAGCACAATTTACTTTGCCAACCAGTAACAACCTTTATAAAGACATGACACATGCTACATCAAGATATCCATACAAAACTTTGTAATGCTCCATCTCAAAGCAATTGTTTCTCCAGTATTGCTGCTTAGTGAACGGGACCAAAAATAAGGGTGTAAACGAGCCGTACTTTTAAAAAATTTCGAGCCCATATGCCGGCTCAATATTATTTTTGCTCGAGTTCAAGATGGCTCTTGCAAATGGTATCTTAAAAAATTTAAAACTAAACATTCCAAGAAGCCAAAGGTGGTGATTATGTGGGTTTCTCAAATTTTTAAGAATAAAAAGAACTTAATTTTATTGGTTCTTTTTATTGTTATCATGATCATTAACTATATCTCATATGGTATATATAGATATATATAGTAATAAAAATCTGGCAGTGACTTGTGAAATCATGAAAAATTCATGTAAAAGGCTCAAGATAGGCAATAATTGAGCTCGAATCGAACAATCCATGAACCACTTCTATTAATCTCAAACCCCTAAATTCAAAAGTCGGGGGAAGAGGAGTTAAAAGAAAGGTGAATCAACACTTCACCTTCTGTAAATTTTGAGCAACGCAAAATTACTCACATGCATGTCAGATAACCAAAGCATGTTTAATAAGATGAGACAACTTTAAACTTGACATGTCTTAACCACCTTTCCTTCAAATTAACCCTTTAAAACATTCAATAAGATAGAGAATAGTATGAAAAAGAGTACCCACCTTACAATATTAATACATGGTTTTTCAGAAAAGCTGAATTTGTGATGATGATGTCTTTGAACTTGAATAATGATAAAAGAGGTGTTGTCTATAATGTGGTATCGTATATAATACATTATTCAGTATATTTTATGTTAAATTTGAAACGTGCTGCATCAATATTCTATTTATCGTTTGTGTCTCCCTATTCTTTTAAAAATAAAAAATAAAAAAAAATTTGACCCAGAATGCAACAAAAGTTCTAAAAGGAGGGGAAAAAAACTCACATGCTGGAAGGTTGGATATATCTGCTGAAACTGCACATGGTATTCCCAAGTTTGAAAGTACTCCCCTTATTATTCCACACGGAAAGTAAAGATGCATGCCGGTAGCTTGAGCTTCCTTATTGTCTGCCATTACCGAAGGGTCTTGAATAGAACCAGACGCTTCTATTGACGGGTCAACGGACATATGTGCAAGCCACCGAAACTGATTATCTTGCAATACAAAAGTTCCCTATAAGGTAAACATAATTGGTCACACATCATTTAAAATTATTTTGCTGATTGCTTCAGATTCCTATACGCACCCTATGATTTGTCTTTAAGTTATCTATCTGCTTCTTGAATAGTTCAGACCAAAAGTCCTTGCAAATGAACTTGATAGCCTCCAGATGATCCGTGAACCTTGGTCGATCCATTGTGTATCTGGCACAAAAACAGATGACATTCAATGAGTGTCCTCGTAAATACATGAAAAAGCAACACCAAATATCACGTGAATTGAACATTCTGCATCAAGATGAATTTTTTCTCATGTAAACTGTTTAATCTTTGTAAGAATTGGCACTAATAGGATCACAGTATCAGGCGGTGACTAAAATGTTGGCCCTAAAAGAATGCCACGTTCAATTCAGAAACCTCGACTCGTATAACTTCCATCGCAGACATTTATCCAAAACCCTCAAATCAGTCGCTGCTTTTGTTTCATTATTAAAGACCAAAACCTCCACTGGCTTATTCAATTGACAACCACATGCCATCACAATCCTGTAATTAACAAATTTCATAGTTTCCCATTTTGCATCACCGTTCAAGTATCTAATCCGACATCAATTTCAAGAGATATCTACCTCACTAAATAATCATACAAATAACAGCGAAGCTGCAACTGGTAATACTTATAAGATGACAATACATGTAGAAACAAACCTTTCAGACAGTTGGTGTCCAACCTGAAAGCCAATGGCTTCGATCCTTCGAGCAGCTAGCTCGGGCTTGTTGGCATAGAATCCGTTGCAATACGAGGAGACGATCTCCGTGAGCAAACTCTCCACGCAACTTTCCGACACTTCCCTCACCATTATTTTCCTCGTCCCCTGTTTGATTGTGACCAAGAGGCAGGGTAACTGTCGTTGGGATCTACTAGGGCTTTGATAGGGAGATCAATTGAAACCGGAATCTTTGTACAGCCGTAACCACATGCATTCTTTTATCTGAGAACCGATGGGTTTGTTGCTTTCGTGGTTCGGTTCAAATTTCTTTTCTTATTTTTATAAAATATAAAAACTCGTACATAATAAATTGTTTTTAACATAAAATATATTAACTAAACTAAAGCCAAGACGGTAATTCCGTCAACAGGCATAAAGTCATTACTTAATAGATCCACAATATAAATAAAGTAAGATACAAGTAATCAAATAAATGACAATCGACGGCTTATTTAATTAAAAATTGTAAAATTCAAAAAAAATTCAAAAATAACGTAAAAGAAAAAAACTTTAACATTCTAATGTTATTTGCATTCTGTGTATGCGTTTCTAAAAACACATAACACAGAATGCATTTCTATTTTTTTATTATAAATGGTTTTATATATATATATATAAGTAAAGTTTCCTCCTCTTCTTCTCTTGCAAAAACGTTTTTGAGTTTGGGGAAAAAGGGTTGGGAGTGTTTTGGTTAAAGAGTGGTGGGTTAATGAGGGAAATGGGAGTGTAAGGGTTTATTAAATATAGCACCCACTAATTTGCATGATGCATACCCCAACATGATATTTTAAAAGCATGTACCAATAAATGCATCATAACCCTGAATAAACATGTTTTTTCCAAAATAATCAACTCAAATAAAACATGTCAAAACCCAATTTCCCAACATGCATCACATATCAGTTCATGCTCATTGCATAACTATACATTTCACCACCATAATAAATTTAAACCATATTAATCACATAAACATAATTAATCGCTCAAACGCACATAATTATTTTAGGGATATCACAATACTGCCCTACTTAGCTTGTTTTGATAACGTTACATTTTGTCAAAAACTTTGTTTAGTTTTTTGTAATGACTTCGATAGTTTGATATGATATAGAATTTGTAATAGGTTTCATGATTGTTTGATTTTATTTTATTTGTTTTTATATGTATAAGCACGAAAATGGGAAAAAAAAAAAGTTATAGTTGCTATAGTGATGCTAAAAAGTGTCACGAAATGTAGATATAATGACGCTTGTTTAAAACGTCGCGTAGGTGTGTGTTTTAATAGATATATAGGTTATAGTGACGCTTTAAAGTGATGCGAATACTGCTTTCGTGACGCTTTAAAGTGACGCGAATAATGTTTTTCTAGTAGTGATTAGACCGAGCATGTATCTTCTCTGTTCGGGTATCCAGTGGGATTTTACCAGATGAGATGTACTTATCCTATGATATATATATATATATATATATATATATATATATATATATATATATATAATGATTATATAGTAATTTTATAAAATGATTATTATATGCCATTATTGTGATTTGTAACGTCGTTTTTTATTTTGGTTTTAGCTTTTTTAATTTAAATTATAAAATGATTATATAGTAATTTTATATTTAATTTTTTTTGGAATTTAATAATTTTTTTAGGATAATTGATAGGTATGATGGTAATTTTGTATGCTTGTGAATGCCATAATATAAATTGATTGGTACATAGATAGCAAGTGTGATGCTAATATTTTAGATTGGTAAGGACATGAGTGTAAGATATTGGTAATTTTAAAAAGAAAAGGAGGGTAATTTTAAAATGTAAAAATGGCCATACCAATTTAGTTTATATATATATATATATATATATATATATATATATATATATATATATATATATATATATACCATTTATAATAAAAAAATAGAAATGCATTCTGTGTATGCGTTTTTAAAAACGCATACACAGAATGCAAATAACATTAGAATGTTAAAGTTTTTTTTTTTACGTTATTTTTGAATTTTACAATTTTTAATTAAATAAGCCGACAATCGACTCTGCATATAAAATATGAGGATTTCAGGTGGAAATGAAGAGTGGATCACGGCAAGATCATAAGACTTTGTCCATAAAAGGACATAAAGTCCTGCAGCCAAACTCGATCCCTCAAATTATAAAAGCTCAGAGTATGGACAAGCAAGCGAACAGCCTTCAAAAACAAGTGAAAGTACACATGATGATAAACAAAAGGCATAAACTGAGAAATAGTCCACAAACGCACAAGCCCACGCATCCAAAATCCTTACTACAGTCCAGACCACTGGATGGATGTTGGGGGTACAAAAATTGTTCTTGATGTGTGATCGATTGAAACGTGATGTTTGTGCTGCTGTACGGTTTAAAAGATTTGAGTTGCATCTTTACAATCAACTATAACTTTTGGTAAAGCGGCAAGCGCTTGATCAGACAAATGGTATCAGAGCCAAGGTCATGTATTCGGTTCTCATGAGTTGCAAGGATTGTAATTATTGGGAAGATGATTGTTGGGGTACAACAAATGACATTGTTGTGTGATCGGACGAAACGTGGAGCTTGTGCTGCTGTACGGTTTAAAAGATTTGAGTTGCACAATTACCATCAGTTATAGTTTTTGGTAAAGCGACAAGCGCTTGATTCTACAATTGAGCATGAAACCGACCAGCTCCCTAGGCAAAATCATACGTTCCTCCAACAATGACATAGAGAGAAATAGCCACCACCAAACGGACAAAACAGTAACACAAACAAAAAAAAAGAAACAGGGACTAACCAACAACTACATATATAAACTTAGCTACTAATGAACAGAAACCTAGATAACCAGATAGTAGGCATAAATAAGATAGTAGGAAAAGGAAAAACTCGCACGACTGGCCAGTCACACATAAAATAATGCTCGAAAACCTCCCAAATTTCCGGGCATGACAACCAAAGGACTTCAGACTGAGCACCGGAGTTGCCACACGACCACCGCCAAGTCTGGACAAAGCCCCAAAATTGGGTAGAAGATAGCCACATGGGCCAAAAGGCCGAACACCATGACGTGTTCGAGTTGCATCCGTCGGAACAACCCGCACGCCCGACACCCCGGCAAGCACAACCCCGCCACCTAGCCCACCTCCTGAGCCATCGTCCAACCTGTTGTCCAGTCGAATCCTGGTAGTGTTTATCTCGTAGGCCCAAATTAATTATTCTCAAGTTAATAGCAATAAGTATGTAGTAGCGTGAGTAGGGATCGATTCCACGAGGAAAGATGTATTTTTGTGTTAATTATGCAAACAATTATTAAAAATGGGATTTTAAAATCAATTAAACTAATACCATGATGCAAAAAATCTAAGAAAACTATGAATTAACTAACATGCAAAAGTAAAATAAAATTGATTAAATCATGAGAAAAATGATTCTTGGCTTTCGGTCGATTTTACAATTGGGTTTATTATATTAATCATCAATTCTCACAAAGGTTCAATTTGCATATGAATATCCGTCTTGAAAAATTAATTCCTATCTCACCTTAATCGTTGTTATGTAGCACACGCGTTCTATATAACCCTTATCAATCAATTAACCAAAATACACACGATTAAGATTAAGAGATGATAGATTCATAAATTAGAGAAAAACGAAGCTAGACAATATAATCCATGCGTCTTTATTTAATCTAGTTGAATGTTTTCCCTAAGGGTTTAACAATCTCACACGCGCCAAATTATTAATCTTAGTTGCTTCATATAACAAGCGTTAGATTGTATGCACAATTACTAGGTGATCAATCCAATAATTAGACACAACAATCCTATCAATCAAGTACAGAAAAAACAATCAATACTCATTCAAAAATTGAGTAAAAAAACACATGAATTTCATCAGAAAAATAAATCCCAATGTATTGTCTTCCTTAACCAAGAATAAAAAAATGTATTTAGCCACTAATGACTAAATTAAAAACAATCAAATTCAATATGAAAAACATAAAAGAAAAAAACAAGGCAAACTATGTAGATATTCACTTGTCGAGGTTGTCACGCGCGCCATTGTTTCGATCTTCGTCGTCGCCTTCGAACTATGATGAACTAGATATGAATTATCTATGAAAAGTATGCAAAAGTATGTAAAAATTGTCTCCCAAGGTCTGATGGTCGAGGGGTATTTATAGGAGGGGGTGGAAGGGGTTAGAGTCCTTCTATGATGGAAAGAAATCAAGTCTTTTAATTTTACTCGAAATCATCTGGCGATCGATCGGCACAAACTACAAATCGATCACTGGTTATTTTTTTCAGAATTTTTAGCTCAGCGATAGATCGCCCAATCTCGACGATCGATCAGTAAGACCAACTTTTTGTTGTGTGATTTTTCTGTCATGCTCGATCGATCGAGCTCTTCTGGTCGATCAATCGCGTGCCTCAGTCAACCTTTATGATTTTTCTTGGTCTACTTTGATCTCTTGTCAACTCCAATGCATTTCTTGTTTCTTATTCGCCCTTGTTAGCTTGATTTCTTCGATTCCACCTACATTTACAGAAATATATGATTAGGTAGCATATGTATCAAATTAACTATCAAAACATACCAAATCATAGACAATTAAACGCAATAGATGTGTATATTTCTAGCCACATCAAACTCCCACATACTTAATCTTTACTTGATCTCGAGTAAATCAGACAAAACCACAATCTTTTTGTTGGCTCGTAGCTTCATAACAAACTAACTTGTCCTCCTCTCAAACAATTTTAAACATGCATAGTAATGAAGGTGGTGAAAAGTTAACAGTGGAACAAGTTCAATCCCTAGACATTTCATACTCAACAAAGCAGCGAACGTGCGTGTGTGGTCATAAACAAGTGTCATGAACAAATTATAGATCCAATAAATGTAATCCCACAATAGCTCAAGTTATGTATTAACTCAAGTATAAGCTCACTTGCACACTCTTCTCCACTGTATTAGCAACTTGCATACATAAATCAAGTATGTTTTTATTAGCTTGTAGTTGGGCCTAGGTATTAGCTTATGAAAGAAAGTGTAAAGATGCATCAAACAAGAGAGTGGTGATATTCACAATTTAAACTTCTCTTCTTGCATGATTTTTTCTCAAACCTTGTTCATTTTGAAAGGTTTAATCAATTCTTTTCTTTTTTGTGCATTGGCTTCCCTTTGAGTCATATTTCTATCTATTTTCTCAGGACATCCCTTTTTCTTTCATGTGTTTCATTCTTTTGACAATGTAGTTCATAAACATTTGGATCAATGAATACATTAGTGCATGTGAACGAAACACGGCATACTCCCTCCAAAGGTATGGATAAAACACATTTAGGCTCATTATGGAAGGATGATAAGCTAGTCAAAGAATATTGAATGGTGGTTTTTAGTATGCTTAGCATACATCCATTCTTTTTATTCTTTTTTTTTTTTTTTTTGCATTAAAGATCCAAAAAGGGTACTGGAGATTGAGTTTATTTACATGGTAGGCTTGAAAGGCTCAAACACTCAAATATCGCCTATATCATTTTCATGTTCGCAAGTAGTCTAGACATATGCCTCAAAAAGCATGTAGTTAAGTTCTAGCATGTATCAGAGACTTCCTCAGACCATCACAATATTCACACAATCTTCATTATGCTATGCACGCTTCACAAGTCATGATAAATTCGTGCTCTCAAAATATTCAACTACTAAGTCAAAGCATAACTTGTCTTATAGTTCAAAGTGTTCCAAGGTTAACAATTCATCTATGTTCAAAAACATATATGCCATTAATTAGGTTTCATCATGGCTAGTGGCTCTAAGCATGCGTTCATTACTCACTGTGAGCTCAAAATTTTCAATTTTTTTGTATTTTTATATAAGAAAACAATAACACACTATTAATCCCTCCACCATATTTAATTCTTACATTATCCCCAATGTAAGTCAAAATTGTAAGGAAAGAGAAATTAGACTAAGAAAAAAAAAGTAAAGGGAAACTAACTCCCATTGGGTTGCTTCCCAAGCAGAGCCTCTGTTTAACATCGGTGGCCCGACGCCAGTCTTTGATCAAGGTGGGTTATGCGGTGTCGCTCTATCCTTCCTTCTCCACCTCAATATCTTCTTAATTCCTCTAAACTTTGGTTTGCTGGCCTTGCTCTTCTTTGAGAAGTCATCGTCAGTCTGCTTTCCTCTTCCATCGTGTGTTGATTGATGTAGTCGATCATGAGGGTGTTTTCTTTCAATAGTTGTGGGATCCTCGTTACTTAATCCGTTATGTATCAGTTCACTTATACATATGTGAGTTAGAATTAAGTAAAACATACACCTGATTAAGAGTTTAGTTATGTAGGTTGTTACAAGTTGACAAAACTATGTCAAAACTACACATCATATATACATAACAACAACCTAAACCAAAAACTCCTAAGCAGTGGTTCAGCTCGCAGCGGAATAGACTCACAATCCCGTCCTCCCACGTCTATGAGTCTCTACAGAAACAATCACACAATATGAGTACAGATAAACAACCCTTCCAGTGCGATATCATTAAACACATAAACAATAAAGCACTATGAATAACAAATGTGATTGTCCTGTATCATGCACTATCAAATGCAATTATGTCATGACATGTCTCATTCCTCATCCTGTTATAACCAGACCAATATGATATGCCCATCTCAGCTCAATATGTCAATGGAACATCCTCACATCTTCATATTAGCAGCTCATATCATAGTACCGTCCTTACATGTTATAACAGCCAGAGCATATACCCAACCGGCGTATATCTCTCATGCCAAAGCATATGTAGCATACCTATTGTGGCAACAATTCCAGCCAAAGCATATGCCCAACACTGGCATATCTATCGTGGCACCGATCTCAGCCAAAGCATATACTACATATCTATCGTGGCATCCATCTCAACAATATAAAACTCATGAATGCACATGCATATGATGTCAACAATCATATGATACCATGCTCACATCATCATCACAACAATATCATATACTCGTACGTCAAAACGTACCTGTTATGCGACAAAAACGATATAAATTAGGCGTCGCTGTCTAATCGCCTCATTGTCCCGTCCCCTGTGATGATGCTACAACAATACCAACAATATATCATGTTATCATAGGCATTAAAATCAAATTCTACAAAAATATAACATTTTTCCAATTCTGGACCCTGGCGATCGATCTCATGTTTTGAGGCGATCGGTCGCCTAAAGATTTGGTCATAGGCGATCGATCTCCTCTTTTCACGCGATCGATCGCCTACCCCTTTGGAAAACATTCTGCCTTGAGGCGATCGATTGCCTACTGGAAGCGATCGATCGCTCAATGCACCGCCACTCTCATGTTCAGCCACAGGCGATCGATTGCCTCGAAGGTAGCGATCCATCGCCTCCTCTATTTTCAGAAAACCATGGCGATTTTCTACTTCTTTTCTTGGTTCTCCTTATATAACACAATTCCAACCATAAAACTTCGCTCACTACAATACCTAGCATGATATAAACATATTTCTAGCATAATTCCAATCATTCCTTTACATGATAACAAGTTTCAATTCAAAGCATATAAACTTAGTAATCACATGCTTCAAGTTTCCATCATCTCAATCCATATGCATCATATGCTATACAATTCTTACCAAGAAAGGTTGAAGTTACTTCACTCAACTTCCTAGCTTGATTATCAAGTGAAATCCAAGCCAAAAGATGCAAAACCAACAAGGGTTTGGAGAGGTGCTTGTGTAGAGATTTGTAGGTGTGTTTTGGTGTTGTGTGTTTTTAAAATCTGATTATTCCTTCATATAAACTCCATCACCTCAAACCCAAATTCACATGTCATGCAACTTAAATACACACCACATACAAACTCAACTCACATGCACATGTTAATGCCTCTCAAATGCATACTAAATACATACCAAGGTTATATCCCACTATACATGTCATACTCAACATGAATTCTCTTGTTCTATATATATATTATTGGGATATGCCCTAAGACAAGTCATTGGATGTTTGTTTGGACATACAATGTTTATGATTTTATGAATGGCAAATCATTAGTATATATTATTCGAATATCTGTGCAATATGAATTGATATATAAGTTAATGTCCTTAGAATAATATTGTATTATTCTTAAAGATGTCCCTAGTCAAGTATTATCATGAATAGGGATAATGATAATATGTAGAGACTAGTATGTATTGATTGATGAATTGTTCATTGATATGAGATATCAAATCAACACATGGGTACATGTTAGAGAACGATGTACTGGACAGACCCACCATGAGAATGCAACATGGATAGTTATATGATCGTCATATGCAATTCTCATAGTGATAATAATGTATGTAATCCTTACGACTTGTGATCATCAGAGATCCCAACATAAGGAGTTATGTATCTTGATATTGTCAAACGTTACCCGTAACAGGGTAAACTATAAAGGCGGCTATTGGATACACTACGAATTATGTAGAGGGATGTTGACTGATCGAGATATGATTTGTCCCTCCTATATAACAGGAGGTGTGTTTGGCCATTGATCAAGTGAGAACTAAAATGCATGGCCATGCTCGAATGAGTCGATATGAGATATCGAGCTTATTCGTTTATTCTAGTTCTACTTGGGGATCAAGAAATAAAGATTGAATATACGAGTATGACTATTCCATGACTCGTGTTCAATCTAAACACAAAGGACAAAGGGATTAAGTTACATGATTAATATTATCACAAGTACGAAAGGTTATGTCGAGTCATTGACATTCTTGTAATTTGGGTAGCCTTGATGTGTTGCTAGACACCGCTCTTTGCTTGTAAGGAAAAATAGATTTTATGTCACTGCCAACATTACAAGATCCTATCGGGTCGCACAAAAGATTAAATCAAGAAGGGAAATTAAATTCATGGGATGAATTAAATAATTAAGAGGAGTCTTAATTAATAATTATAAGGATTAAATTAAAATCATGGGCTTAAGCCCATGAGGCTTTATGAAAGCCTTTAATTAAATCATAATATAATTTGATTACATGGTGATTAATAAGATTAACACTTTCATATCATTCCAACCTAGACACCCAAGAAGGGATCGGCCGCCTCACTCTTCTCTCTCGGTTTTGCTTGATAGCCGAAGGGAGATTGGTGGTTTTCGTGCCATTCCTCGATTGTGAATCGAGTGTGCTTCTTGTTTTGGTTTAAGAACTTGTCTAGCAACTTGTTCTTAAACTATCCCTTCATTCGATTTGATCATGTGGATACCGTTGAGGCAAAACTTGACAAGTTTTGCTAGTGACTCGAAGGAAACGTTGGACGTGGTGCTGCTCCGTGGAATCTGCTCAAACACGCTACAAGGGTGAGACTTTTGTAAACCTTCATCCGATATGAACCCCTATGTATAGATCCGCGGTTTAGTAATCCAAATTTTTAAATTCCGCTGCGTTGTATGCTTGTTGGATTACTTACATATATATCAACCATGTAACATCATTTCAATCCAATTGTTACACATATAGGAAGGTGTTTGTCATCTCATACTTTCACATGAATTGAAATCCTAATTATCTCCCCTCGAGATCACAATATACCGTCATTATTTCATAATTACTCCTTAGCCGTATAGCATCATATCAAGGCATGACAATAGTAGGATCCTGTAAATGAGAAGATAGAGGATCAGCAGTATCATGAGTAGATAAAACAACAAGGATATGAAAATTATGCACAAGATTTGAGTTCGTACCTCCTTTGTCCACAAGGCCCTTAGTAGCCTTTTCCATCTCACACAAGTCATTAAATTCAAATTCAGAATCAATTTCATCATCGATATCAATAGTGTAACAAGAATGATCATGAGTTTTAATGGTTTCATAGATATTGAATTTTGCAATCTCACCATCAAACTCATTGTTAAAATACCGCTATTAACATCAATCACAGATTTAGAGGTTTTCAAGAATGGTCTCCCTAGTAAGATTGGACTAGATGGATCACCAATTTCCATGTCTAGGCCATAGAAATCATTGGGGAAAACCAAATTCTCTACGTGTACAAGTACATCCTCCACTATCCCCCTAGGAAAAACCATGGACCTATCAGCTAATTGTATCACAATAGCATTTAGTTTTAAAGGTCCATATTTCAATTGTGTGTAGATTGAGTAAGACATGACATTAATAGAAGCTCCTAAGTCTAGCATTGCCTTATCAATCATAATGTTTCCAATCACACGGGGGATAGAAAACATACCAGGGTCCTAACATTTTGTGGAAATGCTTCTTTGGATGTCCGCATAAACATTCTCACATAGCTCAATCTTGGGGCACCCTTTGAGTTTTTTGCTTCTATCCAATTTCCATACCTCCTTCAAGAATCTAGTATATCGAGGTATTTTCTTCATGGCATCATGTAGTGGGGTGTTTTCCTCGCATCTCTGAAATGTTTCATAGCGTCCCTCGATACCCTTGTCTTTCCAGTTCACCTTCAATGCGATGGGGAATTGTGGTTCAATTTTATATTCACGGGGTAGAGGGGACTTACCTTGTGTTTCCTCTTCTTGAATGATCTCATCGCTATCCTTCTTTGTGTCCTTTTTCTTCTTTCATCTCCTCGTGCTTGGGTGGTGTGATAGTCCATCTGACGTGACTTAATTAACATATGAAAGATGTTTTATTTATGTGCATGATAAGATAATAATACACAAAAAGAATGAAATGAGTAATAAATGGATTTTGATATCGCATATGCATCTAAGCTTTAAGTATCATATGATTTGGTGAAGTAAGTGAGGTTAAGTGAGGTAATGCATAGTAAACTATGAAATTGATGTTTGAAGTGGCATATGTATAGTGATGTGGGGGATGAGAATAAAAGAGAAGGGACTCAATTGCAAACACAAGATGATAAAGGAGTAACTTGTAATTGAGAGAGGGTCAAACTGATATGTTGTGTAAACCTCAAGGATTAACTTGCAAATGTTAAATCCCCAAATCTGATTTTTGAAAAAGATAACGATCAAACTCAAAAAAACCCCATTTCTCTTCTCTTCCATTTCTGATTCTGGACCAACTCTTCATCAAATTTTGTATCAAAGTTCATGAAAGCTTTGGGTAAGTCATTTTTACCTTCCACATATAGATGTCAAACGGGCCGTGCCGGCCCGGCACGGCCCGTAAATCCTTGCCGCCCGGCACTGTTCCGTGCCGGGCTGGCACGACCCTTTAAGGAGACGGGTCGTGCCTGGCACGGCCCGTCTCCTTATTTGGGTGGCCCGGCACGGCCCATAGGCCCGTGGCTTATGGGCCGTGCCGTGCTGGCACGGCCCAAATCAATTTATTTTTTTTTTATTTTTTTTTATTTTTTATTTGTTTAATTTTATTTATTTATATATAATAATATTATATATAAATATAGATTGGCACAATATACTTATAAAATCAAAATTTATTGACTACGAATTGAAAAACTACAAATTACATTGAACAAAAGAAAATAATAAATTACAAAAGAGTTTAAAAAATATGCTAATTTTCTTCATTTTCATCCGAAGAAACATCATGTCCTCCCAAACCTTGTAAGCGGCTATCAGCATCCAACCAATCCTTTAAAAGAATACACATCTCCACAGTGTTTGGTTTCATTCTACTTCGTTTTTCATCAATGACTCTTCCACCTGCACTAAAACAAGACTCCGATGGAACTGTGGATATCGGAGGAGTTAGTAGATCACGTGCCATTATGGAAAGTACTGGTCAAAGTCTAGCATTGTCTTTCCACCATGCCAAAACATCAAAAGTTTCTAATTCTTGTTCACTGAAATTTATGACTTGGTTTAGATATAACTGAAGCTCAGTAAATGAAGATGTATTAGAACTAGAAGAAGCGGAAGTAGTGTCTTGTCTTCTTCTTAACATTGTCCACACAGAACCCTTACCACTACTACCACCACTACTACCACTTTCTCCTACTGGAGTTGCTCTAGAATTATGTAACGAATCATATAAAGAAAACAAAGCAAACAAACATTTATTAATGCACTCTTTCTCTTGATTAATATTAATATTCTCATAAGCCATGTTGGTGTAATAAGATTCTATTATAATTTCTACACTATATAATTTTAATCTAGGATCCAGAATTGATGCCAAGCAATTCAACATAGAAATAGTTTTCCAGTATTTTTTAAATTTATACTCCATTGGTTCGACAATACCTGTAAAAAACGGATCAGATCTATGTAATGCAAAACATTCACTAATTTCATAAATTTTATTCAAAAATATTGAAGAAGTTGGATAATAACAGCCCGAAAATAAATTGGTAGCATCGTAAAACGGTTCTAAAAAATTACAAATATTAGAAGCAATTTCCCAATCAGTTTCTTCAATATGAAAATGTTCGGCCATCCTTTCATTAAAAAATAAAGTGATCACATTTCTATAAGGTAAACATGCTTGCAACATTAAATATGTAGAATTCCACCTATTAGGAACATCATAAGGAAAATCTTTATAATTCATACCATGAGAAATACATAAACTTTTGAAGTCTTGTTTTCTAGCAACTGAACCATTAAGAAATTTAAGAGTAGTCTTTATTTTTTCTAAATGAAGCTCAAGTGGTTTCAACCCATCTTGCACACACAAATTTAAAATATGACATGCACAACGAATATGAAAAAGATCACCATTTAAAATTGGTTTCAAATAAGTTTTTAATATAGTAATTGCAGTAGTATTATTAGTTGCATTATCAAATGAAATAGAGAAGATTTTAAAAAGCCGTTGAACGGCTATATTTTTTACCGTTGGACATTGGCGATCGATCGCCATTTTTGTGGCGGTCGATCGCCACCCCTGCATTTTGCTTACTGCCTCTAGGCGATCGATCGCCTTTTTTGTGGCGATCGATCGCCACCCCTGTATTTTGCTTACTGCCTATAGGCAATCGATCTCCATTTATGTGGCGATCGATCGCCTGGTAAAAAAAAAAAACAGGAACAGTGTCGTGCCGTGCCGTGCCAGCCCGTGCCGTGCCAGCCCACGGGCTGGCATGGCTTGGCCCGGCACGGCCCATACTCCGGGCCGTGCTTGGCACGGCACGGCACTGTAGCAAAACGTGCCGTGCCGTGCCGCTCCGCGTCGTGCCGTGCCTCGTGCCGTCCGCTCCGTTTGACATCTCTACTTCCACATATGTTTAAGAAAGAGAAATTATTTGTTTTTATATGGTGTAAGTTTTTGGTGTGTTGAGGTGTGTTTTGATAAATTGTGGTAACTTGTGGTTAGAATTGATGAAATCTTATGTGAAAGAAGTATAGAGGTAAGTTATGAAGTGTTGATGTTGTATGTATGAGTGAGTTCATATATCATGAGCTAATTATGAGTAAGAATGGAAGAAGGTGAAAAAAATGGTGAAAAGGGACGAATTTGCGCATAACATGACTCACCGATCGATCGGTAGATTGCGCAGATCGATCGGTTGATGGAAATCAAAATTTCTGCAGTAATCGATCGAGTATATTGGGCGATCAATCGAGGAAGGCTTAGCGATCGATCGGTGGTTTTTACCGATCGATCGGTAGGCGGCAAATGGGATTTTTTTACATGTCTTGTATTTTGTTGATTTGTAGCATGGATAGATGTAGGATATTGTATATATTCATCTAAAAGTGATAAAGAATGTTGATAATAAGAAATATAGCATGATTCTAATATCTTATGTGTGTGTAGAGCCGTCACATACGACCGGACATCGAACGAGGTGAAAGTTTATTACTTGTGGTCGCTCTACCTCTTTTGGAGATTATCAGGTACGTGGGACATACGAACTTTTATTTTGCATTCATACATATTTGTGCTTATGTATGAAGTGGATTTGGTGAATACCAACGCATTGAGGCGTGATTGTGTATTGATGAGAGGCGTGCAGTAATAGAATATCTGAGACTCGTATATGGAGTTGAAATGTAATATATATTGGCTACTCATATGATGGGATCATATGGGGTGTAATAGCAATGCTATATGTGCTACTCATATAGGGAGTGATGATATTATACGCAGCCATGGAAAAAAATGAGGAAATGGTATTCACTGGATTGAGATTGAAATGAGTGTGAGACGATGATCATGATATGATCGAGATGAGATTTTGATATGTCATGACATATGCATTGTATATAATTGTTAGAAATTATATTATGATTGAGTATGCTACATGAACAACTTGAAGAACACGATATAGAAATGACATATAGGGAGTTTTTATAGCTACTGTATTAGAATATTTATTACATGTATTTTGTTGATATGTGATACATAATACAATGGTGTTCATCGTATTTTGTTGGTTGTTCTGTAGGGACACTTTTGGGCGAGGGAAGCCAGGATTGTGGGTCCATTGTGCTATATTGATGATGATAGAGTAGTTGATTAGAGAAACCGAGAAAACATGTCTAATTTGAGTTGTATTTAGTTATGACATGTAATGAATGAATACAACTGATTGTAAAATGAATCGACTCAACTCTATAGTACATAATATACATATGTTTATATTATCATGAAAAATGGTTTAAGATAGTGAGGGTCTTGCATTAGTGGTATCAGAGCTAAAACCTGATTTGGGTAAACTACCTAGTGGAGTATAGGTGCACTGAGGGATATGTTCTGCTTGTTATATGTTGTTGTATGCTATGATTTGTGTTAACATGTATATTCTGGTGAACTGTATGTACATCATGGCTAACCTAGGTAGAAGAGCCAATCTTTAGCAGCATCCTTCAAAGAGAATGGAAAAGCTCGCAATTTAATTTGCTCCTACATTACGCCAGTCGGCTTCATAGTAGTGCACACCACGTGAAATTCCATCAAATGCTTGTGGGGGTTCTCACCTGCAAGACCATGAAAAGCAGGCAACAAATGAATTAAACCAGATTTAAGTTCGACTTTTACATTATTAGCAAGAGCAGGGAAAGTGATGCAAAGATGTTGTTGATCCAAGATAGGATTTGCCAATTGTCTCAAGCTTTTATTCGCAGCCACCGTGTTCCTCTCTTCTTCTTCTTCCAATCGCCTAGCTTCTCTTCTCCTCTTATGTAGTGTCCTCTCAATCTCATTATCATATTGGAAATTTTCTTCGTGCTCGGAGAGTTCACCTGTACTCATTAACAAACCAAAGTAGTAGTGCGTGATAGTAAAAAAAAATAATTATCACAAAAAATAAACAATGTCTTTCCCGGCAACGGCGCCAAAATTTGGTAGCATTTATCGCGTACGCCCAAATTAAAAATTCTCAAGTTAATATCAATAAGTATGTAGTAGCGTGAGTAGAGATCGATCCCACGAGGAAATATGTATTTTTGTGTTAATTATGCAAACAATTATTAAAAAGGGGGATTTTAAAATCAATTAAACTAATATCATGATGCAAAAAATCTAAGAAGACTATGAATTAATTAACATGCAAAAGTAAAATAAAATTGATTAAATTATGAGAAAAGCGATGTTTGGCTTTCGATTGACTTTACAATTGGATTTATTATCTTAATCATCAATTCTCATAAAGGTTCAATTTGCATATGAATATCCGCCTTGGAAAATTAATTCATATCTCACCTTAATCGTAGTTAGGTAGCTCATGCGTTCGATTCTAACCATTATCAATTAATTAACCAAAATACACGCGATTAAGATTAAAAGATGACAGATTCATAAACTAGTGAGAAAAACGAAGCTAGACAATATAATCAACGCGTCTATATTTAATCTAGTTGAATGTTTTTCCTAAGGATTTAACAATCTCACACGCGTAAAATTATTAATCTTAGTTGCTTCATATAACAAACGTTAGATTGTATGCACAATTACTAGATGATCAATCCAATAATTAGACACAACAATCATATCAATCAAGTATAGAAAAACAATCAATACTCATTAAAAAATTGATTAAAAAGCACATTTCATAAGAAAAATAAATCACAATGTATTATCTTCCTTAACCAAGAATCAAAAAAGGTGATTAGCCACTAATGACTAAATTAAAAACCATCAAATTCAATATAAAAACCATAAAAGAAAACAAACTAGACAAACTATGTAGATCGTCACTTGTCGAGGTTGTCACGCCCGTTCGATCTTCGTCGTCGCCTTCGAACTATGATGAACTAGATATGAATTATCTATGAAAATTATGCAAAAGTATGTAAAAAGTGTCTCCCAAGGTCTGATGGTTGAGGGGTATTTATAGGAGGAAGAGGAAGAGGCTAGAGTCATTGTATGATGAAAAGAAATCAAGTCTTTTAATTTTACTCGAACTCCTCTGGCGAGCGATCGGCACAAGCCATCGATCGATCGCTAGTTATTTTTTTCCATAATTTTTAGCTCGGCGGTCGGTCGCCCAACCTCGGTGATCGATCGGTAAGACCAACCTTTTGTTGTGTGATTTTTCTGCCATGCTCGATCGATCGAGCTCTTCTGGTCGATCAATCGCGTGCCTCAGTCAACTTTTATGATTTTTCTTGGTCTACTTTGATCTCTTCTCAACTCCATGCATTTCTTGTTTCTTATTCGCCATTGTTAGCTTGATATCTTTGATTCCACGTACATTTACACAAATATATGATTAGGTAGCATATGTATCAAATTAACTATCAAAACATACCAAATCATAGACAATTAAACGTAATAGATGTGTATATTTCTAGCCACATCAAACTCCCACATACTTAATCTTTACTTGACCTCGAGTAAATCAGACAAAACTACAATCTTTTTGTTGGCTCATAGCTTCATAACACACTAACTTGTCATCCTCTCAATCAATTTTAAACATGCATAGTAATGAAAGGTGGTGAAAAGTTAACAGTGGAACAAGTTCAATCCCTAGACATTTCATACTCAACAAAGCAGCGAACGTGCGCTTGTGGTCATAAACAAGTGTCATGAACAAATTATAGATCCAATAAATGTAATCCCACAATAGCTAAGTTATACATTAACTCAAGTATAAGCTCACTTGCCCACTCTTCTCCATTGTATTAGTCACTTGCATACATAAATCAAGTATGTTTTTATTAGCTTGTAGTTTGGCCTATGTATTAGCTTATAAAAAAAAGGGTAAAGATGCATAAGAGTGGTGATATTCATAATTTAAACTTCTGTTCTTGCGATTATCAAATCCCTCCACCAAAATTGCACCCGGTTCCAAGACACACACAGAGACCACCACCACCTCCATCATCTCCACCTAGACTTCCGCCGAGTCCAATTCCTCCTCCAGCAACACCACCGAACAACCATCTCTACCTAATCCCCTATCAAACCACCCGACTACCCCCAAAGAAAAACCAAGCAAGGAACCAAAACCCACAAAGATACCTGATAAAAGATCGAAATCGTTGGTACAAGAAATATAAATAACTAAAATTATAGATTTGAAACTATAAAAATCAAAATCACAGACAGAACAAATATACCGAACTAAAAATGAATTTAGTCCCAAACATATCCATATAGTAATACACTGTAAGATTCTGCCAAAGTAAAAGCGGAGACGTAGGCACGTAGTCCTTTTGTGGAGGTCTAGATATGGTAATGGCGTTATGGGCCATTAAAAAATATATGAAATATTCTGCTAAAGTTAAGTGGATTATTCAAAGCCATTAAAGTGAAAGCATTTGGCAATCCCGAGGCCTAAAATATCTTTGATTGATGATGATAAAGAACACAGGACAATATCATCAATATCTGTGTTTTAATTATTTGTTATTATATAGTTCAATGTTTTTAAAACCGGCCCGGACCGGACCGGCCGGTCCAACCGGTGACCGGTGCTTGGTCTGGGCCGGTTAACCAAATAAAATCGGCAATGTAAAAAATCGGTGAGAACCGGTCAAAAACCGGTCAACCGGTAGCCGATCGACAGGGTTGAACCGCTAAAAACTCTTTTTTTTTTTTTTAGTTTTCCATTTTTTATTTTGTTATCATCCCTTTTAAGTTTTATCATTCCTTCCTAAATACCTAAATAAAATGTTACAGCCATGATTAGAGGTTTCATGTAGTTTATTTATATATATTAGATTTAATTTTGTTTGCATCAACTCCATAAAACTAAGAGTTTTAACATTTACCCATTATATATTTTTGATATTTGTATCAGTCTTATATATAAATGCAAAAAGTAATATATTGTATCAAAAAATAAAAATCTCTTAATTTTGATAATCAATACTAAAATATTTGTAATAATATAGTAGCTCATTATTGAATGATATAATACAGATTTGGTGTATACATGACTAATTAGTGTATTTGTAATTAATTCTTTTTTATATAAAGTTTATATTTACAAAAATATAGTTATAAACTTAAATAGATGAAATTATTGAAAGAGTGTGTAAAATATTGGTCTCCATGTTATATTACTACAATGATATTTCTTTTATTATTATGAAGGTTTGAAACTTTTGCAAATACATCTTATAAATATTTTACAAAAATTAAATATAGATATTACATCATGCTGACGTCACATCGGTTGAACCAGTGGTTTAACCGGTTGAACCGATCGAACCTGTAACCAGTAAGGGCACCGATTTTATGTCCGGTCCGATTTTGAAAACACTGATATAGTTCCTATATGTACTGTTTGCTAGGGTCGAGCAGGTATTGAACCAATTTGAACGGACAGAAAAACTGAGCAAAATTGATGTTTTGTATCGGTTTTTAGTCTATCATTGTTGCCATCGAACTCCTCGTATGGTACATCAGTGCTCTTTCAAAAGAAGTACAATGGATCTCTACGCATGTGCGTGGGTTATTGGGCCTTGTTGCATTTTTAGTTATGTAAATTCTCCTACTGGAATCAGGTCATTTGGATGTTGTATGAATTAATTATGAAGTTTTTACGAAAAGTGGTCACTTTAGAACCAATGACTTGTCACGTTTCATTCCGTTTCCACCTTTCAGTCGATATATGGGGTTTTTCGAGCAAGTCTTGCACTTTTACTGGATTCCTTAGGATTATACAAAAATACAACCAAAATCGATTTATAGAGGGTTTCTCCAAGATCGCTAAGCCATTGATACAGCTGATCCAGAAAGGGGTTAAGTTTCTATGGTCTGAAACTTGTGATGTTAGTTGTTGCATGTTTTGCAAACTTCGAAGGTGAAACGAAAGTTTGATGTTTTATATGTGAAACGCCAACAAATTGATGTTCAAGACATATCAGCCGGTAAATGATGAGCACTGCTACATGAGAAATTCAGCAGTCTCAAAAGTTGAAGGCAAGGGGACGGTCGAGGCTAGGCAATCCTTTGTTTTGAACCTATGATTTGATGATTATTTATTTGATTGAATCCTTATAATTCTTTGTGTATATTTTCTGCAGTGGTCCATTGTCTACTAGTATGGAAACATTACTTGCTTGGGATCAAGTTTATTGTGAGGTTAGTGATTTTTCTACAAAAATGTGTCAGGTTGGAAATTTCAGGAAATTGCTAAGGGCCAATGCTTAGGAGGACAGCCGGACTTCAGGAATGATAGAGGGAGATTTCTGAAAGGGCTGTGCAGCAGAGGCAGCAGTTCATACCTCGACAATTGGGATATTGTGAGAACATGAACAATATGGGAGATCTCATGTGATTGTGGTAAGGGTCGGTTTTAAAATTAACGAAACCGAAAAAATTGGTTTCATTTAAAATTGAAACAAGCACAGCTGTCTCCCCCATGTAATAGTTTTATTACAATTTTTGACATCTAGTTCGAACAATAACGGATGACCCCCTGTATAATAGTTGTATTACAAATTCACTCGCTCTAGTTTCTAACAAATATATGTAAAATATCTCAATATGATTTGACTTAAAATTATATAGTAGTGAGGTTAAAATTATATAGTAGTGAGGTTGATGTTATTATTTATTTTTAAACTATACGAGTGAATTGTAATCGTTCACTAGAAATAGTCTATATATAATTTACTTTAAAGTTTAGATTAAAAAAAACCCAACCAAATAAACGAACTTATTTTATAAATATAAAAAAAATATACAATAGACTTTGAACTTAACTTACTATAGGTTTTTAAATTATAGAAACTTGATTTGTTATATTTGATTTTATTTCTTTTTTTAATATACTTATTTTACTATATATATTAAAAAATGCTAGTTGATATATAGTTGCAGGATAAAATGTTTGTCGTTTTATCAAAATCTATAGCTGATGGTAACAATACAGTTCAAAATTTTAAATCATACAACAGCTCGAACATCAAATTTAAATCGCTCTTCTAATATGAGCAGTTGTTATCAAATAATCTTCTCTCAATAATTGAACTTCCTTGTAACCATGATAATCAAACACATATAACTTCTCTCAATAATTGAACTTCCTTGTAACCATGATAATCAAACACATATAACGACCCAAAGTCACAAACACTATTTTTCAATCATTTCAATACGATTTTTTTTGAATTTTTAGTAATCAACTTCACCTTCTTCAATCGTTACATTGACCTTTATAAATCAAATATTAATATTTATTTACATCTAAAGAGTAGTCGTAAAATATACATTTTGGCGGTTGTAAAATTTGAAGGGGTTTAACGTTCCAAAAAAAAAAAAAATTTGAAGGGTTTTACGAGTGAAAGCTAATAAAACCATGCCAATGGATTGGAGCCAAATTTTATCCATTTTACCCAACTATTTTTTGGAAAAATATACGTAATGAATTGAAATTAAGCATGTAAAAATGAAAAAAAAAAAAACAAACGATGAAAATCCGGGACAACGAAGCTGCCCGAGAAAAACCCGGTCAACAGGGCGCCTCCTTAGTGGCGCCTAGACGCCCTCTGCTTGGAAAAACTTTTCAGGCAAAGTGTGTTGTGCATAGGCGCAACACATGCTGCGACTATGCGCCCAGATTTTATGAAGGGTTGTGTACCCTTGGGCATATAGATGCACTTTTCATGGAAAAATGCATCCATGTGGTGTATTTTTGTGGCATCTAATTATGCACTATATATAGAACAGCTCCCTTCAGAATTAAATACATTTTAACAAGATTAAATCATAGATTTGACAGCAAATCATCTGCATATTCATCTTGTACATCTCATTTCTTTGTAGAGTACCTTTAAACCTTTGTGGTTTGAGGATTTGTTATTTGATGTGCTCCTATCACAAATCATAGTCGTTATATATTGGGAAACGAATTGTCATTGTAACCATAAGCATCATAGCGAGACAAAGTCATTTCTCACATTGATTGATATTACCCAAAGATACACGCCCCTCTAAGATTCCTACAATATTAAAATGATAATTGTAACAAATGGCTTCATCGAATGGAATGCCGACTTCCATTCATCATGAAGAAAGGCTAGATAAATTCAATGGGAATGACTTCAAGATATGGCAATAAAATATGTTGTTTTACTTGACAACTTTGAGTTTGGAAAGGTTCTGAACCGATGATGCTCGTACAGTTGAAGAATGAGAAGATGAGTCCCAAAAGAGGGCTGCACTTGATGCTTGGAACCAAAACGACTTCCTTTGCAAGAACTACATCCTAAATGGGTTAGACAATACGTTATATAATATTTATTGACTTGTGAAAACAACAAAGGAACTATGAAAATATCTGGAAAGAAAGTATAATTTCGAGGATGCCAGCATGAAGAAATTCATTGTTGGACAGTTCATGGATTTAAAAATTGTTGACACCAAGTCAGTGATGATGCACGTGCGAGATTTACAAGTTATCTTGCATGATATGCATGCGGAGGGGATGAATCTAAGTGATTCATTCCAAGTGGCCGCAATGATAGAGAAGTTACCTCTTATGTGGAAGGACTTTAAGAATTATCTCAAACACAAGCGTAAAGAAATGAGTCTTGAAGATCTTGTAGTTCGTTTACGAATCGAAAAGGACAACAAGACGTCCAAGAGAAAAGCTGGTAGGCAGCAAATGGAAGCATGTGCGAACTTGGTTGAACAACAAATCGGATCAAAGCAAAAGTTTGACGGTAATTCCTCCAGAAGTGGAAAGGCGAACAAGTTCAAGGGAAAGTGCTACAAATGTGGAAAGTCATACCATCCAACCAAGGATTGTCACAACAAAAGTGATAATCGAGGGAAGGCAAAAGACCTAGTCAATATAGCCGAAGAAGACAACCTGCCAGACGGTTTATCTGCTCTCATGCTTACCACTTGATTTATATTTTGAATTTGACAAGAATTGTATGAAACAAACTTAGTGTTTGAAGAAAAGATTATATGAAGAACTTTTTCGATTGAATGTACAAAAGATTATACGTCAATGAAAGCAATAAAATTATGTTATTAATTCGATTGAATCTTATGATTTGTGGCTTGATTTTTTAAATAATGTAAATCATAATTCATTACATAAATTTGTAATTGTAAAATTATTGTTTTATGTGAATGTTAACTTAAAACATATGTATGGACTTGTGTAGAGGATAAGTTAACCGTCATTCCATTTGACGAATAAAATGCAATATCTCTATAAGTGATTCACAATGATGATAATGATCGAAATTTTGTGCAAACTAGAGATGTGGAAAAAATAATGTGTTACTTTGTTGATTGTTGCACAAGATATTGTTATGGCTGTTGCTACGAAGCAAAGACAAAGTCATAGAAGTGTTTGAGACACTATGAGAACGAGGTTGAAAACAAATTAAGCAAATGAGTTTTGCTATGAAGAATTGTGAGTTGATTCTATTTGTGTTGCTAAGCATTTTACGCTTAAAATTTGAATTTGCAAGTTATTAAACCTTGAATTCAAGTTTTCTAAGATTTGTACGCTTAAAATACAAATGGTGAATCGAATGCTACAATTCGTTGTTCTTTCTCAAAGTTGATTATATTTGAATTTTCTAAGCATTATAAGCTTAAAGTTCGAAATTGCAAGATATAAAATCTTGAATTCGATTTATAAGTGTGTAAGCAATGAGTGCTTAAATCAAATTTACAAGAAATAAAATCTTAAATTTTGATTTATAAATTTATAAAGCGTATAACAATGAAACTTGAAAGTTGAAAGCCAATAAAATCTTGATAAGTTCAAGATTACCCAAAACTGTGGGGTGAAATAATTATATTAGTCATCCATATTCTAAGTACCACACTTAGACAATCCTTATAAGTTAAGGACAAATTTTCTACAAATATTCAAAGTGTGGGGGTGCGTGACTGAAATTAGTCATAACAATAGTCAAAGTAACGACGTGAAAAATTTGACAAAACTGTTGTCAAAACAAGTGTGACAAAAGTGACACACATAAAACATATGTAAGTATGACTACAAGTTTATGATATGCTCATTATGATAAGCAATATAAAAATTATCGAAACAATGAAGAAAAAGTTGATGAACATTTTTCACATGATGAATGTTGGAGCAACAATGTCGAATTTGGAATTGAAGTTTCAAAGATGAATTCTCATGTTCAATTCTAGTTTTAAAATTTTTAAGCTTGCGCTTAAAATTCAAGTTTGTAAGAAATAAAATATTAAACTTAGATTTTCTAAGAATCTGTGTGCTTAAAATATGAATTGTGAATTAAAATTGAGAATTTCTTCTACTTTCAAATTTATAAGCAATAACGCTTAGTTCCAAATTTACAATATGGATAATGAAAGTCTACAATGCTTGAAATTCGAAATTTGAGATATCATGATGTATTAGAAAGGATACAATGATGCAAATTGGATATCTAACACAAAATGATAATGTTTAACCATTGGTAAAACTCTTATGTCATGGAAAAGGGAAAAAAAGAAATTCTCTATTAAAAAAAAAAGTGCAGCTCAATCCATTATGAATTCAGAATTAAAAGCGCTTGATAAAGCGGAGAATAAGCCAGATGGCACATCGATGTTTATGTTAAGTGAATTTTTTTTGGTAATGTAATAGCAAAACCGCTATAATGAAGGACTAAAATTCCATGAATGATAATGTGTTTACTATTGGAAAAGACTCCATGTTATGGAAATTTTCTAAGAAAACGTATATATCTCGATCCACAATAAAATCAAGTTCATTGCACTGGATAAAACCAGAGAAGAGGCAGAATAACTTCAAGGTTTCTTAGAAGAAATTCAAGTTGGAGAGAACATGTTCCTGCAATTATAGTACATTATGAAAGCCAATATGTTGTAGAAAGGGCACAAGGTAGTATGTAATGATAGGTCTCGACATATAAATCATAGACATAATACCATATGACAATGATCTCTATAGGCATAATCTTAATTGGTTATGTGAGAAAACAACGGATCCGCTTATGAATGGTTAACCAAGAGATCATGTAAAAGTTTATCGAGGGGAATGTGGTTGAAACCCTATAATTAAAATCTTGTAGTGATACCCAACCTATGTGACTGCAGATCCCAAGACATAGGTTCAAAAAGAACAACTAAACTATGAGATCGTATAAACACATTGGAGATCCATCTACAACTCATTCCTTTGATAAGGGGTGTAGCCTGCAAAAAGGGTACGATGATAGACAAAAGTCTAATTATTCCTAAGATATATAAAGATATGTTGGAGTATAGCGAGATACTCTTCTAGGACATCATCTACGTAAGTGCGAAGTGATGCCACTTCAAACAATGAAAATCACTTATGAAATCAAGCGTGGTCCAATGTCGAAATGTACACAACCGTAAGAAACCAATACAAATGTTGGAGTTGTTATGGTGTGAGTTCAATTCTCTAGGTCTACACCAACGACTAAATAGTTTAAGACTTTAAATTCAATATTAAGTCAAGTAAATCTGATTGAATACTACCACGGAAGGTTCAAAGCCGTAAGCTACCTCTCTAGATGCTATAACGATTCGCTAACGGCACTCATGCATTAATTTTAATCTTGTGGGGGATTGTTGGAAAAATTATGCATAATGAATTGAAATTAAGCATGTAAAAGTCAAAAAATACAAAACAATGAAATACGGGACAAAAACAGGACATCGATACTGCCCGGGAAAAACCCGGGCAACAGGAGAGGCGCCTAGGCGTATGTGTGGCGCCCTAGGTGCCTGTGATGAGGCACCTAGTGATCGTGATTTATTTAACAATAAAATTCCAATGTAGCGTGATTATACTGCACTGCACGGTTGTCAAGTTTTAGTATAGATTATGAGAAGTACAAGTGTCGAACCCACATGGACTAACTATAAGTACCAAATAAGACGCTTTTAAACTATATTTAACCCACGATAATGAATTAAATAATTAAACTGAGTAATTAAATTAAACTACTAATCCAACCAAGTCAATCAAGGTTAATGAGAAAATTTCGCTAGAGAAGATTATCAAGACGTCGGTTCATCAATGCCATCCCTACAATTATCGATTGAATATCCAAAACCTTAAGGTGACGAGTTTTCCTAAGCTATCTAATATACTATGGTCAAATTATATTGAACCTAATATCGAATTGCAGTAAGTCAATGGTCATGCACTTATTTAACAACTAAATATTGCATAAGATCTATGAAAACTTCTAGCCTTCGATCTTGGTAAATCTATTGCTATCACACAGGTGCTAGATTTTACTTGGCCCGTCTCAATCTAAAACCCACGGTATGAATTACTAGTTCTGTATCACAATATCATATGATCAAGTCAATTGCAATACTAAAATCATTCAAAGGTGATCAATCACTCAAAAGTAATAAAATCATAAAACATACTCAAAGAATTATAGGAATTCAGTCAAAACTAATCATCAAATCATAGATTCAAAACAAAGAATTGTCTAGCCTTGATAAATAAATTTAGTTCAACATGATAATGAAACAAAACAAAACAAAACAAAACAAATATTAAAAAGTAAGAATAAACTCCCGGCGTCCCATTCGTAGATCATCGATACCTTCTCGATCGTCTATCTTGATCTCTTTGTTGGGTTGTTCGGTTGTTCCAAGTCTATGATGAAAGATTGATGGTGGTGTATGGTGGTGGAATATGGTATATATAGATGGTGTATGAGTGTCCTTTTATAACTATTAAAAGAGTTATTGTTGGAGTTGGAAAAATGTCTCATGTTATAACTCTTAAAGGAGTCATTGTTGGAGTTGGTAAAGTCTACTTTTATAAGTCTTAAAAGAATCATTGATTCACCATAAAAGCTCATTTGAGTCCTTTTCCATCTTTATTTAGCTCATTTTCTTCATTTTATTGCACTTCTACCTAGATTCCTAAAACATGCAAAATTCACACCAAAAGTGTAATATCGTTCAAGAATCAAGGTAAAAAGCAACGAGAAAACATAGAAATATAAGTGCAAAAATGACACTTATCACATAGGCGTCCTCTGCATGGAAAAATTTCCAGGCAGAGTTTGCTGCGCATAGGCTCAGCACATGCTGCGCATACGCGCCCGGTTGGATGTCCAAAACTATTTTTTTCCAAATTTTATGAAAGGTTATGTACAAATTTGGCGTATAGATGCACTTGTTTATGGAAAAATGCATCCAATATGTGTATTTTCGTGGCATATAATAATGCATTATATATAGAACAACTCCCTTAAGAATTAAATACACTTTAACAAGATTAAATCATAAATTTGACAGCAAATTCTCTGCATATTCATATTGTTTATCACATTTCTTTGTAGAGTGTCTTTAAACCTTTGTGATTTGAGGATTTATGATTTGATGTGCTCCTATCACAAACGAATTGTCATTGCAACCGTAAGCATCATAGAGTGACGATATCGTTTCAAGTACAAATAGTTGAACTCTTGCCTCGACATTCAAAATCATCTGTCATATTGCTTGCTACTACCTTAAGATACACATCCCTACCAAAATTCCTACACTATTATCAAATTTAATCTTTTGGTTCCAAAGCTTTTGTCCTCATTTATGCATTTTTTAAAAATAATCCTTCATCCTTAGTTAAATATCAATTTGATAAATTTTATAAACTAATTTTTCAACAATTGATATATTTTATGTTAAAATAAATCACAATACTAAGATTTAAAATTTTAATTTTGTGCAAACTTTAAAAAATTTACATAATATTATATATAATAATAATAATAATAAAAGGGAAATGTGAATATATAATATTAGAGGCTAGAACAAAAATATTGCTAATTGACTAATAATTTAAAATGGCATCTTTTTTTTTTATGTCTAGGAAATCCACAACCGTTATTTTTGGGGTGTGTATTGGATAAATCCTGGATTGACGCGTTAGTATGTAAACTATGGTAATCATGTAAATCGTACTAGGCAAGCCCGATGCAACAAGTTCAAACAAAAAAAGGTGGAATCGAACTCATTATCTTACGATCTCGAACCCACCATGCTCCACTGTCTCGGGCTTAAAATATCACTTTTACCACTAAGTGCCAACGGGTGGTGAAGAATGTTCGGATTGAAATATTTTTAATTTATTTTGAGACGATATTTTTAACTTCGTGGAACCGCCTTCTTACTTGTGTCTTAAACCTATTCGTCTTTATTTTCTCAAGTACAAAAGAAAGTAGCCGACTACAAAGAATAGAGAGTCGGCCACTGATTTTGTAAAGCGCTGCTGCTTCTTGCAGAATATATATATATATATATATATATATACTCCCCTCTCAATTTCTTCTTTCCTTTAGTGTTAAGCTTCTCACAACACAACTTTTCTTCCTGTTTTGTACTCGAAATAACAATGAATAAGCAAATAGCAATGAATAAGCAAGATGCGTTGAAGGTTCAGGTATCAAGGGGTTTCTTTTCCTCGAGATTTATTTTATTGGAAACTTTCATCTAGCTTAAACTTGTGGTTTTTGTTGAAAATTTGTGTTCAACCCGTATGGGATAATTGTCTAGTTTTTTGTTTCTGTTAATGATTCAGTTATGCTTGTTTTCAATTGCAGACTTGTGTTCTTAGAGTAGATTTACACTGTGATGGCTGTAAGGATAAGGTTAAGAAGAAGCTGCAGAAGATTCAGGGTGCGTTGGGATTTACGGCTAGATTTATGATGAAATCCGAGTTTTAATTTGTCTCCTGTATTTTTTTTAAATGTTTTATTCAAGTATTTATCGTAGATTTAAATTTTTTATTTCTGCAGGAGTGTATAAGGTAAATATAGATGTGGAGCAAGGAAAAGTGATGGTTTCTGGGAATGTTCATCCAGCAGTTCTCATAGAGAAACTTGAAAAATCAGGCAAACATGCTGAGTTATGGGGAGCAGAAAATAGACAACCACCCACAAATTTTGTCAACAATTTCCGTTTTGAAAACCCGAATAATGGAGGCAAGGATACCCGATCTCAAAAGGGTGGCAAAGATCAACAAAAAACTGGGCATCAGCAGAATCCTCTGCAGCAGCAGAATAAAGGGTCGAAACATGTGAAATTTCTGGGTATAGATGATTACAAATCTGCTAAGTTGAACTTGTCTGAAGATGAGGAAGAAGATGATGATTTCGATGATGAATCTGATGAGGAATTCAGTACTGGTCATCAAACATCCAATAAAGTTGCAAATGGCGTGGGTGGTGGCGGCCATGGCGGCCATTTGAAGGGCAAGAATGGTGCTAAAAATGGAAAGAAAGGTAGCGGGTTCGGCTTTTTGAAGAGTATATTGGGTAAAACTGGTCCTAAAAATGGCAATGGGAAGAGCAGTGGTAAGATTAAGGCAGATAAGAGGATTCAAGATCAAATGGGCGATCAAAAAGGTGGTAAAACTGGAGGATTTGTGATCGTAGATGGTAAATATAGTGCAAAAAATGGCAAGAACGATGGGAAAAACAATGATAGCTGGAGCAAGAAAGGGGGTGAGAAATTTGTCGTGGTTCCGAAAATGGACAATAAACTGCAAGGATTCAAGGAGCTTAATGCGAATCATAAAGGGTTAAATGGTGGAAATATGGGTATGATGGGTAACTATCCAATGGGTCATTTTCCGGCCGCTGCTCAAGGGCTGCAGATGGGGAATTTCCCGGCAGCAGCGCAAGGACCACCGGCAGACCAGTTTGGCCCGGTACATGGGAATCCTTATAATCAACAGCAATACATGGCTCAGATGATGATGATGAATCAGCAACGGGCGAATGGGAATGATATGTATCATTCCCACCCGACGATGTTTAATCAGCCGGTGCACCCGGGGATGAATTATGGGCCTCCACCTCCGCCGAACGATAAATTTACCCATATTTTCAGTGATGAGAACACCGATAGTTGCTGTATTATGTGAAAGTGGATGTTTAGTCTGTTGTGTGTTCTTGTTCCTATGGTAAGTTTGTGGCATTTTGTTGTAGTTGAGTAGTGAAAATTTGTGGTAGTGTTGATTAACATGTATCAAAACAAAGTATTAATTTCCTTTTGATTCACATGAGCACTTCCTCCTGCCAAGATCCAAGCATGGATCAGTTGTCTTAATGAACTAGTGGAATCGGATTGGAGTTTATAATTTCTTTTGGTACAAAGAATTTCTTTCGAGTTAATACGAGTTTTGTCAATTTGAGATCAAATATCAATAGATAGGTTGGAATTTTTGGATCAAAAAAGCTAGAAAAATTATTTGGTTTGAATCACAAGAATTCAAATAAAACATTATCAAATCTCAAGGTCTTACAGATTCTATTTTGTAAAATGTAAGACCCCGCATTCTCATCACGACAATAATGGACTTATGATGCAGATTTTTATAAAACTTTTGGCAGAGTATCCCCATAAATTGGATTCCTGGAAAATATAAATCACATATATATAATATCCAACTCCTCAGACAATAAACATAATAATTCATCCCCCACAATTCACCAAAGGATTTAGCTAATACTCAAACCATACTTCACATTCTCCTCAAAATAAAATACATCAACAAGCTAAGTGTAAACACATACTTGTGTCAACACTAGCGCTATAAAATTCAGTCGTAGTCTAAGAGCTGACCATTTATCACAACGAAAAATATGCATGTTACACCTGTGTAGATTGAATTAGACAATTATACCATGTAGTTTAAATATGAAGGGTACACCTTTATCGATTGAAAATAAACAACTTACCTATATAGTTTAAAATAGGCAGTTCACCTCATGGTTTGTGAATATGCACTTTATTATCTTATAGTTTGTGTAAATGCACAATTTTCGTGTTTGTTATGTTTTGCAAACCCCTAGGAATAAACTGCATATTACAAACCACAGGGTTACAAACTACATAAAAGTAAAGTATATTATAGATACCAAATGAGGTAAATTGTCATTTAGATATTCATCCGTAATTCAATACAAATGTTCAAACATCAATTAATGAATCTTAAAACTACTTTAATTTAATTTATCCAAATAAAATTAATAAATCGAATCATTACCGTTTAACACAAAACAAGTTTATAATCACTTATTTAAATATTTTTTAATTGCAGACTTCAAATTTATAATTTAAAAAAATTTAAAGAATTTTTTTTTTTGAACAAAAAATATTAAAGATTTGAGATTACTTAAGTTAGGCCAAGCCCAGACCAGCCCAGCCAGCCCAGCCCATATAGTTACCATTTTCATTTCCATTTTTCTCTCGTTCTCGTCTTCTTAAGTCCTCACTCGTCGTCGATCAGTTTCAGTCTCCGCCAACACCTACGATTCACGAGGTAAAAGTTCATTATCGCTTCCGGTTGAAATGTTGCCAGATTTTAAGAATTGACGATTTACGATTCTTTTCAATTTGATTCAACTCCAGATTTACCCTTTGTTCTGCTACATACACTTTAATCAGGGAAAATATGCACTCATTTGGGTACAGAGCTAACGCTTTGCTAACCTTCGCTATAACCATTCTCGCTCTGATGTGCGCCATGGCTTCCGTATCTGACAATTTTAATTCGCCGTCTCCCACCTCTGAAGTTCAGGTATATATATATATATATATATATATATATATATATATATAATTGTATGCATATGTGTGTTAATATCACCAAAAAGTTTGATCTTCAATAAATATCGAGCAATGATACAACAAACGGTTTATCTTCAATTAAATCGAATTGAACCGCTCAAAAAATATGTGTGTATCAAAGAAAAATGGTAAGATGACTCCGCCTGTAGGCCAAGCTACTCCAACGCTCAAGTCTGTATATGTTTCAATGAAAAAGTATTGAAATTGTAGACTTTTGCATAAGTAGTTACATCAGTAATCGCGTAAGTGATTGCGTAAGTGATTGCGTACCACAATGAGGGTTATGAGCCCTCTATTTATAGTTGTAGATGTAGAGTACCAATCAATATAGGAGAAAAGTTCTAATCATTATAGGAGAGTAGTTCTAGTCAATGGAATTGTATTGTATATGGCAACTAGATCCCTGTTTATCCCTAGAATATTGAGAGATATTTTCCAAAACCCTACAACTCCTTTTTCTTTAAGAAAATGAGCCCTTGCAAATGGGCCTCAGCCAATTGGTCAGAGTAGATGAGTTTTATTTGAATGAGCAGAATAAATGGGCTATAGCTTGCTTAATTAGATTGGGTCGGTTAAAACCCATTAGGTAGATGGATCCCCCATCGAGGGGTATCACAAGGCCCCCCCCTAGTCGAACTGACGTCGAAGAGCAGAAGCTTGTTAAATGTTTAACCGACCTGTTACTAATGCCCCTGCTTCCTAGTTTACTTCCACTGAGCCAAACAACAAATGTGATAAGGACCCGAACTGATAGAGATGACCGAGCTGACCGTGGTAGTAAATAAACATGCGGTGCAAATAACACTTGCTTTATGAATATTAAGCGTCTCGAGCTCCATAATTAATAGATATCTCAAGCTCCAGTGATGATAAATACGATGCAAATGAAACTTATTTGATTTCAGAATCAATAGAATCCTGAGCTGAGCAGATAAACCCAATCGGGCACCAGAGATAATACGGAGCAAATAAAGCTCCTCTGAGCTGATTTGAGCTATATCGGATAAATATGTGCAAATGACGATCGACTAAACTAAGCTCCAGAGGTAATAGGTATGCGGTGCAAATGATGTTCGCCTGATCCGAACTGAGCTCCAGATATAATAAATAGGGGCAAAATGTGCTCGCCTGATCTGAACTGAGCTCCAGAGATAATAAATAGGGGCGAAGTGTGCTCGCCTGATCTGAACTGAGCTCCAGAGATAATAAATAGGGGCGAAGTGTGCTCACCTGATCTGAACTGAGTTCCAGAGATAACAAATAGAAGCGGAGAATTCTCGCCTGAACCAAACTCCAGAGATAATAAATAGAGACGATAATACGCCTCTGATTTGGACCATAGAGATTAGCAAATAATGGTCGCCGACCTCCAGAACCAAAAGATGAGCAAATAATATATGTCTAATCAAAATTCCTGAGTTAATAAATATGAGTGAATAAAATTCGGCCGATCATCTGCTGAGCGTAACCTTATCATGCTGGATGGAAATCCCTGACTCGGATATGTCTAGCGCACCATGGCAAAGAGCTCGGCGCAATTGTAGCTCATCTGAGCATCTGCTGGGCGTAATCTTAGCTTTGGGTGAAAACTCATGACGGCACTTGGTGTAGCCAAGGCAAAGAGCTCGGTGTAACCGAGGCAAGGTGAGCCGCCGTAAACGTGCTCCTGAGGTCGGGTGAAAACCCTTAACGCCTGGCGTAACCGAGGCGAGGTGAGCCGTCGTAAACATACTCTTGATGTCGGGTGAAAACCCTTAAAGCCTGACGTAACCGAGGCAAGGTGAGCCGTCGTAAACGTGATCTTGAGGTCGGGTGAAAACCCTTAAAGTCTGGCGTAACCGAGGCGAGGTGAGCCGTCGTAAACGTGCTCCTGAGGTCGGATGAAAACCCTTAAAGCCTGGCGTAACCGATGCGAGGTTAGCCGTCGTAAACATGCTCCTGATGTGCCAAGGGCTTATTGACAACGCCTTGAACTTCTGAGTAGGGCCTTATTGCTAGGTTGTATACCGAGCTGATGTGATGGTGCCTTACTGTAAGATTGTATGTCCGAGCTGATAAATAGGGCCTCACTGCAAGATTGCACGCCCGAACTATCATAATATGGCCTTACTGCAAGATTGCACGCCCGAGCTACTGAGTTGGGCCTTACAGCGAGATTGCAAGCCCGAACTGATAAATAGGGTCTTACTGCAAGATTCCACGCCCAAGCTACTGAGGAGGGCCGCGAGATTGCATACCCGAACTGTCATAAATAGGGCCTTACTGCAAGATGGCACGCCCGAGCTGTCATAATAGGGCCTTACTGCTAGATCGCATGTCTGAGATGATAAATAGGGCCTTACTTCAAGATTCCACGCCTGAGCTACTGAGGAGGGCCTTACTGCGAGATTGCATGCCCGAGCTGTCATAATAGGGGCTTACTGCGAGATTGCATGCCCAAGCTGTCATAATAGGGGCTTACTGCAAGATTGCATGCCCAAGCTCAATGCGATAGGGCCTTACTGTCAGATTGCACGCTTGAGCTCAATGTGATAGGGCTTTACTGCCAGATTGCACGCCCGAACTAGCATAATAATGTCTTACTGCTAGATTGCATGCCCTAGCTGATAAATAGGGCCTTACTACAAGATGGCACTCCCGAGCTGCCGTGTTGGGCCTTACTGGCAACATTGCAAGCCCGAGCTATTGTGTTGGGCCTTACTGCGAGATTTCAAGCCCGAGCAATAACTTAAATCCGCCGAAAAGTAATGCAATAATACACAAAAGACGAGACAAAAACGATCCAAAATAATAATATCTTGCAATTGATGTAGCATAAGGAATTTAAAACATTCAAATTCCAACAATTTTTAAGTCTTGAGCATGTAAAGCTTGTAGTAATATATATGATATATATATTTTTTGAAGATATCTCCCAATATCTGATGTATGCGCCTATGAGAGGTGCCATGTGACGGGCCTTAGGGGTGATGCCTGATGTGCTGCATAGTAGGTTTATGGGACATGCTGCAATGTGGGCCTTAGGGATGTGATGCCTGAAGAGCCACATTGTAGCGGACATACAAGCCACGTTGTGGGCTGATGATCAGAGATGTCACGTGATGGGTTGATGATCAGAGATGCCGCATAGTGGACTTTAGGAACACGATGCCCAAGAGCCACACAACGAGCTTACGGTGTGCCACATAGCAAACTTCAGGAATGTGATGCCCAATGTAAAAAGGTTTTATATTTTGCACCTCATAGTTGAAAATGGTTGATTTTAAAAAAATTTCTTTTTGGTCAAAGAAGTATTATGGGGTCCGTAGAAGAACCCAAAAAACAATTGAAATTTCTAGCACTGCATGCCGAAAGAAAGATAAACAAGGGTACTTATCTTTGTTTCACGAGTTGCCGAGTAAGGCCTTACAAATGTAATGGAGACCGAGAGTCAGAGCTGGGCCCATGATAAAAGCCCTATTAGGCTGAAGTCGAGGCCAACTATTGCAGTGTCGGATTTGAAAGCTAAGGTCAGCTTGAAAGTGCCGCACCGAAGATGGAGTCTGCTTGAAGTGCCGAGCAAACGTAGTGCATTCCAAGCCTGTTCTCTTAAACTTGTTCACAAAACAAAACCAATTTCAGTACAGGATATTGTTCATGTTCTCCGACTGCATGAGAATTGGGAACAAGGATAACATCACTGACGAAAATTCAGTCATATAATCAAGGCTGAGCTCTTTCTGGACAGCCAACAAGTGCCTTGATGCATCTAAAATTTTTTCAACCCCGCTCGAACACTTGCGACAATCTGTATGCAGCAATAAAATTGCTTCCAGCAGTGCCAGACCACATAATTGAGCTTCACGAACTAGAAATCTCATCCCAACTAACTACCTTAGAACCACCAGATATGCATCAACCAAGCATTCAACAACATAAGAAATATCAGCTCTTACTGGAGAAATATTTGAGACGCCCAATGGGAATTGCCTCCTGAGGAAATGAGCAACAGAAAGCCACGTGGAAATTAAGTTCCTCGGAAATGCCGAATTGCGCCCTGTAACTGGAACTTTAATAATCGAATAGTTCAAGAAAGGGCCCATGAATTCACAAACTGCCTTCATTCCAAGATGCTTACACCTCAATATAAATAAAACTACTTGTTTCACTAGCTCGCACTGAACCTTGGTTCCACAAGAAAGAATCTTAACGAACGGATGAATTTCAGACGAATGAAATCTGAAAGAAGAGGGTTTCTCATGGAATCCAAACCTTGTGAGAAATCCAGTCGCTTTAAAAAAACACAGCGAAAATGCGGACTCGAAGAACCTTCTAGTGCAGAATAGAGTTCCAGTAAGGCAGTCTATAGATCAAATTTCGAGTCCTTGACCAATCGGCAGAGTTCTCGCGTTGATTTATCGACGACAGCCGGGAGGTGGAATGGAGGTAGCGGCTGACGGCATCGATGACGGCACCGAACGTATCTTCTCGAAGATTGAGATAACTGCGAGTTTCTGAAGTGAGGGTTGAGGAATTCGGGTTTCCTTTAACAGTGGTGCATAATACTCCATTGGAGAGACACCATAGCTTGAACCTTTCGACAGATCATCTTAGGGGGCATAAACGATCCATGCAACTTTGATGATAGGGTGCATCCTCTTCGGTTCAAACACGTTTATGCTTTTTTTTTCTCTTTTAATCTCACGTCTAAAACTCATAGTCCCCACAGACGATGCCAATTGATATCACCAAAAAGTGTGATCTTCAATAAATATTGAGCAATGATGCAACAAACGGTTTATCTTCAATTAAACCGAATTGAACCGCTCCAAAAATATGCCTGTGCATCAAAGAAAAATGGTAAGATGACTCCTCCCGTAGGCGAAGCCACTCCGACGTCAAGTCAGTATATGTTTCAATGAAAAGTATTGAAATTGTAGACTTTTGCATAAGTAATTACATCAATAATCGCCTAAGTGATTGCGTACCACAATGAGGGTTAGGAGCCCTCTGTTTATAGTTGTAGATGTAGAGTACCAATCAATATAGGAGAAGAGTTCTAATCAATATAGGAGAGGAGTTCTAATCAATATGAAATTGTATTGTATATGGCAACTAGATCCCTGTTTATCCCGAGAATATTGAGATCCAAAACCCTACAACTCCTTTTTGTTTAAGAAAATGAGCCCTTGCAAATGGGCCTCAATCAGTGGGCCAGACTAGATGAGTTTTTTGAATGAGCAGAATAAATGGGCTATAGCTTGCTTAATCAGATTGGGTCGGTTAAAATTCATTAGGTAGATGGATCCCCCATCGAGGGGTATAATGTGTAATTATTAATTACCCGTTTTTCTTTTCTTTTTGGAATAATTTTGTTCATTATGTTTTTTCTTTCTGGGTTTTAGGTGTTGAATATCAATTGGTTCCAGAAGAAACCCGATGGAGATGATGAGGTAAATCAACGCATTGGAACATTTATTCGTTTATTTTGTGTCCCCTAGTATTCTGGAGAGGTTTTTGTGCAGAGAGTTGCACTTGATTTCGAATATTGGCTTGTGAACTATATTAACTATATTATTTTTCCTTAACTTCTTGTAATCTCTCTGTTTATATTTTCCTGTTATTTTTACACATTTTTGTTACTAAGTTCGCATAACTTGTCTTCAGAGATCAACTAATGTTGTTCCAACTCCGAATTTACTCTATTCAGATTGGATATATACATTTTCATTGTCTTATTTTTCCGTTCTCATGCGATATTTCAGGTTTCTACAACTCAAAGTTTCAGATCTTTGTACTACTTCACAGTGTTACGTTTTTGTAACATGAAACTTTCTATCAATTTTTCAGATTTTAAAAATGTTTCTTGATTTTGAATGCTAATGTTCCTTTATGTACTTTTAGCACGTTGCTACTTAATCCTGTCTATTGGCCATATATCCCTTCTAAAAGCCTTAATTTATGATCACAGTTTTTAACAGTCGCTGATGGAGGTTTTCCTGATTAGCAAGTGTATTCTTAGTTTTAGTTATGTTGGTGATAAAGCTTTAGGATTCCACATTTCCTTACTCAGTACCTCTACCAGTGTTGGTTAAAAGGAAATAAGGGCTTGATAGAAATCACAATATCTTTAATTTTTTTTCTTCCCTTCTTTCAAATCAAACTTTGATTACTAGCTCTACTGCATTTTGACTAATGGATGGGGATTATTCTGATACGCTAATGTATGCTTCTGCTTTTCTTATGTGGTACCCAATGTTGAATAGGTCCAGAGTAGAATAAGTCTAAGTTTCCCCATTTTCTGATTCGTTACCCTCACCAGTGAAAAGAAAACGAGAACTCATAAAAATTTGGTTTTCTTTCGTTATGATCTTTATGGCTTGCTTCTTTCTTTTCCCTTCGTTTGCCTTTTTTTTAAACAAAACATTGATTAATAGCTCTGGATTTTGACAATTAGATGGTGATTCTCCTGCCATATAAATGCGTTCTTTTATTTTTTTTTTACAAGACAAAATTGTCTCCGAGCTAGGATGATTGAAGTTGAGTACTGTTGGTGGATGGAGCTAGGAAAAACAATGGACATTTTTTTTTATTTTTTAGTTCTAAGGTTTCATATTTTTTATAGATACAAAATTATTTTTGAGCTAGGATGACTGGAGTTGAGTACTGTTTGGTTGAGCGAGCAACGAAAAACAATGAAACGATCTGACTAATACATTGAATGTTTCATATGAAAATGCATTTAATGTCTGCCCTAGGACTTCTATTTTAGGAGCAGATGTGTAGTTTTTTTTCTTTTTATCTCGATTGAACATATTTTGTCTTGTTCCAAACGCTGTCTGTGACCGAAACAAATAACTTGAATTTTTTTATTTCAGGTCAAGCAACTCTAGTAACTTTGGTACCTAAGTAATAAGGTTGTATAGAAAAAAACTTTCAAAAGGTTTAGCAGATATCAATGTTCAAAGTTGTGGACTGGTCGTTATCTTGTATTCCAATTTTGAGAAATTAGGAAACGTGACATACCTGGTTGGCTAATAAGGATGTTTGTATCATGCAGGTCAGCCTGACGCTAAATATATCTGCTAACTTACAGGCATTATTTACGTGGAATACAAAGCAGGTTTATCAGCTTGTGGAATATTTATTTATTTATTTATTTTTAACTTTGACTGCCTATGGTTTGTTCTCTTGGTGCTATAGGTGATAAGTATGGATAGAGTGGACTACTTGCTTTCTGTGAATAAACCCATGGTTTTCATGGGCTTGACTTCTAATATAGTCTGGTTCATTAACTAGATGAAGTTCACAGAAGAGAACACCATCATTGCTTATTCATATGATTTTATGGGCATAGTTCAGTTGTTGGCTGGTCACAGGAAGTAATGCAAGTATAATGGCATACCACGTGGTTTGGATTCTGAAGAAATCATAGATTATAGCCTATACAATTGCAAAGTGCATGGGGCGTGATGAGTGTAAATGAGCCCTCCCCCTTTCTAGTATTTTTAACTTTAGAAACAAGCCTTTCCTCTCTTAACTTTAAAATTTCCCAGACCCATCATTACCAAATGTTTTCAGCTTTATAAAAAATAAACATACCGTTTTACGTGTTCCCATGATGTTTTTAAAATAAATAGTTCTTTTGCCTCATATTAGCCTTGATAAATCATCACAGTTCTCAAGGCTTGATGTTTTCTCTTTTTCTATGTTCTTTTTTTTTATATTTTTGTCTTTGTTGAGTAATAGTGTTGAAGATTCTTCTTTTATTCTCCTGCAAATTTCTATCATTTTTGTTTCGCTATATACACTTTTAAACTAGATTAAATGTAAAAAATTTCACATCGAATTTCATTTAAAAGGAAATGAACGTAATGTCAACTGCCAGATTCTTAAATTTTTAGAGTGTTGGTTTTTCCTGGTGATTTATGCTCATTTATTGGCATTTAAGTTCATTTTATGTGACATCAACTCTTATGGAATATGCAGGTCTTTGTATTTTTAGCTGCTGAATATGAAACACCAAAGAATTCGCTTAATCAGGTCTATACTAGCTCATGAGTCTATATCACTCCTTTCTGTACTTTTCTTAAATTTGTGTTGAAATATAGTTTAGTAGTAATACCTAGGCTCAATATGCCTTTGTTCTAGAATTCATTTTGCTGTATTTTTCTATTTCTCAATCCACTTTACTGAACAAACTAGTGCCCTAACTGAAACACTTTCTTGTTCCCAGAGTATTTCTATCATTTGAAACATATCTGTACACTACTCTTCTCTTATGGCCTTCTGATAGGAGGCTTCTTGTTATAGCCTATTTAGAATCTATACTATATGTATGTTATATTATTAAGGTTGAGGGCCTATAGTAACCAACTTTCGTGTCAGCCTTTTTGTTAAAGAGCCAAAATAACCCTATCAATTTACAAAATTAATCCATTTTTATTTGATAAAAGAATATCTTAAAAATATATTTTTAGTAAGTCTGTAATTCACCTATAACTAGCATATTTCATCGATTTTTCATTTTTTTTAAATTACTAAAATATTTCTTTATCTTTATCTGGATTTTTGAACTTTTAGATAATTGTATCACTCATATATAAAAAAATTATTTTAAAAAGGCATAAATTTAAGAGTAATAATAACACAATTTTTTTTTATTTTATATATAGCCTCTAGTTTTAAGAAGCTAGCACCACATGAGCAAGATCTCCTTGGGTTTGTGTTTCCCTGTTTGGAAGGTCAAAATTGTTTCTAGGTGTACTTTATTCATAAACTATTTGTTGCTTGGGCACTCTTAGACCTTGGTAAAAGGAGGAGTTTACCTTCTTTCCTGCGCTTCATCAGCAACTAGATGGGTAACTTATCTATCTCGTCTGAAAGTTGGAAAAAAACTAAATATATGTAGGAAACAAAAAGAAAACGATGGTCTGTGAATTGATTTGATACTGGACAGCATCCTGATTACTGAAATGAATCACCTGTTTGCATGTGGACCACTCATCCTGGTCCTAGTATACTGAGGGATGATGTAAGTGCATGGAAGTGATATTACTGGAGTCATTCTCTTCTTTATTTTAATGAATATTCAAATTCTCCATTACTTGGAGTCCTTAGCTGATGTCGAAATGAATGCTTAGTATTTTCATAGAAGAAGCTGTTTTTTTTTTAGTTGTAAAATCTTCATGACCGGAAAGCTTTGGAAAACCATAAAATGTGTTATTCCTATGTGGGACGTTCTTTAAATGATTTAAATGCATTTTTGTAGGTGTCCTTGTGGGATGGTATTATACCTTCCAAAGAACATGCAAAGTTTTGGATTCACACAACAAACAAGTATCGTTTTATTGACCAAGTGAGTGATATGTATAGCATTTCAGATAGTTCATACCTAATATTTTGTTTAGGTCTTTTAATATATTTTCCTTGTGGCCTAGGGGAGAAATCTACGTGGTAAAGAATTCAACTTAACATTGCATTGGCATGTCATGCCAAAAACTGGGAAGATGTTTACGGACAAAATAGTGATGAGTGGCTACAGCTTACCGCAGGCGTATAGATGAAAACACTGGCTTTTATGGCATTTCCTAAAGTTTAGTGTTTCGAGAGTTGAAGATACATGTGAGGGAGTAAGTTTAAAAGGTGGTTTATTGACTGTATTGAAAAATATAGTTTTAACCATGAATATTTATATGAATTTGAGTACTAATAATTTTGGTTACAAAGTTTGAACTCGGCATTTTACATTAATTTTGAAAAACTAGCCTCTACCTGAAAGCTGAAAATCATGTGTTTATTTATGGTGGATATTATCAAGGGCAAACCCATGATCTTGAATGGGACAGGGTTCTTCCTAACCTTAGTAGGCAACATTTGTATTTGTGATGTCGAATAAGTATATGCAGATGTGTGCTGTGTTTCCCTGGTTCTATTAGCCCTGATTTCAGGAGGTTAACCTATTCTTACTTTCATCGAAATTAACTTCTATTTTGGACTCGCAGGTATCATTTTGTCCCTTCACTCGAGAAATTATGAAAATCTTGTGCGTTTTCATTGTTCCCATTCTAATACGTTCTGAATTTGGAAAGTAACTATGGTCTGCATGCCATTTCTTCTTTTTTTTCCTCTTCCACTTTGTAGATGCATTTTTAAGTTCATGTTATGCATATTAATTTTCGTGAAGTGTGTATCCATTTTGCTATTATCTATGCATTTTGGAGCGAACTGATTATTCTTCTTGTTCTTACGGTATGCTATATGGTTATCATCTCGCTTATCTTTGTTAGTTAATATTAACTACACATCCTGCAAAAAACATTTAATCTCATATTCTGCGGAATATTTGATTCTGTGTTGGGGGTATATCCACAATGTATTGAAAATATTCCATTTAGAATATTTCCAATACATTGTAAGATCTAATGCTACCCTTAAGGGTGATGTCTTTGAGGACAGCTACACCAGAAAACACACATGACACAACATATGTATGATATAGATGCCCTTGGGAATGACAACAACACGAGCCCTAAACTCGATCTTCGGTGTGATATAGATATGACAGAACCAAGAAAGTGTATCAAGAAACAACTATAATGAAGTTTATAGCAATCAACATAATAGTACGCCCCGTATCAGACTAGGTGTGTAACCAAAAGTCACCCCCATTTCATTTCTCAAAATGCCTGTAACTTTTAAAATATATCAACCAGTCTATTTGTCAATTATCATTACAAGCAATATATATTTGTCGAGTCTGTGTCAATTTATCTTTCTACGGTATCTTTAATAGTTATTTTATCATTTTGTTGGTTTGTAAATAAGCAGTTCATACACAGTGATTTGTAAATATGCAGTTTACATTTATCTGGTATGAAAATATGAAATTTACCTTCTTATGATTTTCAAAATATGCATTTTATTCATATAGTTTGCAAAACATAACTGCCCTTATTCATTGATAGATATTTTGCACATATTCACATGCCACAAGGGGGTAAATCGCAAATTTTCAAAACATAAAATATTTATAAAACTGTTTATTTTGAAAATGACAGTGGATAAAATATATATTTTTAAACCATAGCCAAAACCCACGTTTTTCCAATACCCCGATAAAGTTCTTTCACAAAAGTATCCATGTAACCATGATATATTTTTTAACAGTAATAGTAATTAAAACATGTTTGTTTTAAATATCCCGGTAAAAGAAGAAATTCGACACTTCCCGAATTAGCCAGCAGCTGAATGGACTTACAGTGTCGTACGTCCAGCTGTCCTAATTCTAACGCCTTCATCACTTACTATGTCGTACGTCCAGCTGTCCTAATTCTAACGCCTTCATTTTTCAATCAACACGTATCCCCTCCCCATCTCATTTATACAATGGCCGTTGCCATTTGGCTCATCCCAACTAGTTTGCTTACTAATATAATATATATATATATCTAATTCATGTCTCGTTTCATTACAAGTTCGAAAGTTCTAGCAACTAAAGCTTTCTCAATTTCAACTACTTTCCCCTGTTACATCCCACGTTTACCAGTTGAAGCAACTCATCCTCCAATTCCGCGTCGTTTGTTTGTGAGATCAATGGCGTCATCGACTGGGATTGGGCAGCCACCGCAGAAACAAGACACTCAGCCTGGGAAACAATATTTGATGGACCCGATTCCCAAATCTATTTCCGATGGTTATAAGCCATCCAACAAGCTTGTCGTACGTGCAGGGACCACAAACTGTTAACACTTGATTCTCATGTGTAATTTATGACATAAACAACTAACTGCACCGACTGATGATGTGCAGGGTAAGGTTGCGGTGGTGACTGGAGGTGATTCGGGCATCGGGAGAGCTGTGGTCCATCTTTTTGCTTTGGAGGGCGCCACTATTGCGTTCACTTACGTGAAAGGTCAAGAAGACAAAGACGCAGAAGACACACTTAACATACTGAAGGAAAGCAAGCACCCAGATGCCAAAGACCCCATTGCTATACCGACGGATTTGGGTTACGATGAGAACTGCAAAAAAGTGGTGGAAGAAATCGTGGGCAAGTTTGGGCGAATCGATATACTTGTGAACAATGCAGCGGAGCAGCATAAAGCCGGTTCTGTTGAAGATATTGATGAAGATAGGATTATAAGAGTGTTTAGGACTAATATCTTTTCCTACTTCTTCATGGCCAGGTAAGTATTCTTCAAAGTTCACAAAATTTTGAACAGAATTTTTTATATCTTATGTTTAATAATTTAAGTTAATTTGTTTTTTTTTTTTACAACAAGCCAAGTAATGTTTTTAGTCAAAAACACTAAAGTTGTATACAGTGGCGGATGCATGATTTATAGGAAGGGGCAAAAAAATTTGAAATAAAAAAGTTAGGCAAAAAAAATAATTAGAGGTCAAAATATAATTTAAGGGGAGGCAAAATGTAATGTTTAAGGGATAATTTATAATTTTTTTAGGGTAAAATTGTAATATTTTTTAAAAAAAATATTTTTTTAAAGGTAAAAAAAATTATTTTTTTGGGGCAAGAGGGGGCCGTTCCCCCCTTGTCCCTTAATAGATCCGCCCATGGTTGTATACATAGTTCCGCGATAAGGTCGTGGATATCGCAGATATTGTTGTTTCAGCTCTATTGATGTTTTATATAAGGGGTTATGTTAGAGTTTTTTTAATTAAAAATATAAAAAGAATTAGAAAATTTTGAAGAAATGTGAGTTTTTTTAAATTAAAAATAAAAAAATAAATTTTTTGAATTAATTTGAAAATGTTACAGGCCATGAACCTTCCCGCAATGACGTGAAATCGTCATTATGCTTACATCTTCGTTATAGGATTGGTTTATGCTTCGTGACCGTTTTTGTGAACTATAACTATATTTGTGAACCATGGTTATATACGTTGAGTAACAGTTCAGAATCACAGATTTCTTTTAGTCTTAATTTCATGGATTCAATTAAATTTCAAGCATATTTATAAAATATGGGGAGATTTTGTAGGCATAGTTTGAAGCATATGAAGGAAGGAAGCGTCATTATCAACACCTTATCATTAACAGCCTACATAGGCAACCCAAAGCTATTGGATTACACATCCTCAAAAGGGGCAACCATAGCATTCACCCGAGGCCTTGCGATGCAGTTAATGGATAAGGGGATTCGGGTGAACGGCGTATCACCAGGGCCTGTATGGACGCCTGTCAATGCAGCTACTTTAAGCGAAGAGGAAAACGCAGAACTAGGAAAATCTGAAGTGCCCATGAAAAGGGCGGGTCAGCCGTATGAGATAGCTCCTTCGTTTTTGTTCTTGGCCTCGAATGCCGACTCTTCGTACATTAGTGGTCAGGTCATACACCCTAACGGGGGCACAGCTGTGAATGGTTGAATAGTTATTGATATGTATTAACGAATAATGTATCTTTTGTGGGAGTTCTCTGTGGTGTTTTAAGTTATATGCAGCTGCTAGCTGTGACCATATCCTCTATCTTATGAGAAACTATAGTTCATATTTAGATGGTGTTTATGTTTATATGACCAATCATGTTACCTAAATTTCTATACTAAGCACAAACATACACAACACTACTATTCAGTTCCTGCCAAATTACTCAATAAGCAAAAACTTGGAAGTTCTAGAAAAGCAGAAAATGATGGTTTCTTCCAATCCCTCTCCCCCGATTCTTCTGGTGAACTCCTTGTAAAAGATAACAGAACATTGATCCTTTATATTATAATATTGAATCGACTCCAATTGACATTCTAAAATATCAAGAACGATTCTTTTATAAACATGAGTTCCCCCGGTCATAAACAGGGACTTGGGATCTTGGATAATGCCAGCTGAAATAATATCAACGCCGCCAATATCCACATTGTAAGGAGCGATTGCCTCTTATAATGCTGAATGGATGGCTGTGATCAAAGCCTAGTGATAGATGGACATGATTGATTGTCATGTGTTATAAATACATGGTGTTTAGTAGCAGTTACTGTCACAGATTCATTCTGAGATTTTCTGATAAAGAGCAAGCAAGAATTACTCGTCTTAATTCTCCAAGAAACGCATGCAATTAGATGTGCTTTGTATTGAAGAACTAGTGTGTTGGAAACGCACGCAATTAGACGTGCTTTGTATTGAAGAACAAGTGTATTGGAATTGGAATTCCTGCTGTAAATATAGTTGACGGAATTGGCTTGGGTTCGTTGAGAATATGTAATCTTGTAACTTCTGTCATTTTAGTGGATTCATCAGGGATCATTCTCGAACCTTGGATGTAGGATCAACTACGATCCGAACCAAGTAAATCGTGTTCTTCGTGTTCTTGTTGTTTCACTTTCATTATTGCTTTCTTTCATTAGATTCTTGGTGTTGTTTTGGCGATTAATTCTTGATATGCAAAAACTGTAACAATAAAATCCGCATTTACACAATCCAGTAGCACTGTGGTTTTCAAAATCTGAAAAAGATACCACAACTCAGAAAAACATTCAAGTATTCCTTTTGAGTATTGGTACACAACGGCCTAGAATTATTTCTTGTACGAGGATGTGAGAGAGTAACATCCCATAAATTTGTGAACTGGGTAAGGAAGATTTGCCGGCTGTGATAACCAGCTGTGATAACGGCATTGTTGGGAGAAAGCTAAACAACAAAGCTCCGAAGTAGTAGATAAATCTTCACTTATCAACAAACCAATGAAGCACAAATATATAGCAATATATCATCAAAAACGATAATCAATGAACACAAGATTTTTAACGTGGAAAACCCCTTCAAGATGAGTAAAAACCACTAGGCCTACGAGACCTAATCAAATCAATTATAATCAAAGAGATGAGCTTTTACAGCAGCAACATCAACAATCCAAAAGCTCTAACATTAAGAGCAACAAATGATTCTAAACAATCAACACAAGAATAGAACAAAAGTTTGGCAAGAAATCACCAAAAAATACTAGCATTATTCCAGCCACGAGATCTGCAACTTCGGAGCTCCAAAATTGATTTCCACCAATCAAGACGAAGTTCAGCGAGCTCTGAGCTGTCCAAATTTCAGCATAATCGGACCACAAATGAGCCTCCAATCGAGCACTTGAAAATCTGCGAGGAAGGTTTTCCTTTTTGTTCTTGTTTCTCAAGAATGTTGCTGTCTCACTCGTTTCTCTCTCGTATGTACATTAAAAAAAAATTGTCAGCCAAAGAAAAACATTGGGTTTTTTAATAAAATAACCCCAAATAAATAATCAATTATCAAAATAACCCAAAATAAAAATTATTTCATAAATGACCTTACCCGCCAACCAAGTTGGCGTGGCCAACTTTCAAAAAGTTGGTGTGACCAACTTTTTCTTTACTTTTTCTTTTTGTTTTTTGTTTTTTTTTCTTTCTTTTTTTAAAATAAAAAATAAATTTAAAATAAAATAAAATAAAAATATATACAAGTCGAATATCTGTATGAATTTGTTTTACGCACAATTCATAAATCAACTCAATATGATTAGTTTAAATTGACTGACATATTGTTTTATATGTTTTTTCTCTTTAAAATAAGCTATGTTGCACGGACCCAGTTAAAATGGTGCTGCTGGTTGTAGATTTCCTAATTCTTGGTTGTATTGAATAAAAATATAAACATTTCAAACAAAAATATAAAAATATAAAAGTTGGCTGGTCGGCCGTGCCGAAAAATGCTTTTATGGTGATTTATATTTTTATTCAATTCAAGAATTAGGAAATCTCCAACCTGCAGCACCATTTTAACTGGGTCAGTGTCTTGAAATAGGCGTCATCTCCTGCACCCGAAAATGTTTACTTTTATGGTGATTTATATTTTTTATTCAATTCAAGAATTAAGAAATCTCCAACCATCAGCACCATTTTAGCTGGGTCAGTGTCTTCAAACATGTGACATCCCCTGTAGCCGAAAATGCTTTGGATATATCTGATTTGCGTTCAACTTATACATTAATTCAAAATAAACTTATATTCTATGTTGCATCGACACTGATACGTATCGGATACGCCACATGGCGTATCTGGGGATAAAAAATAAGTTTTTATTTCGGATACGGTCAAGATACGCCGCTGAACGTATCCGACACGGGTAAGATACGGGAACTTTCGAATTTTTTTTAAAAAAAATAGGTTTGAAGATTTCATAATTCTTGAATTGAATAAAAATATAAATCACCATAAAAGCATTTTCCGGCACGGCCGACCAGCCAACTTTTATATTTTTATATTTTTGTTTGAAATGTTTATATTTTTATTCAATACAACCAAGAATTAGGAAATCTACAACCAGCAGCACCATTTTAACTGGGTCCGTGCAACATAGCTTATTTTAAAGAGAAAAAACATATAAAATAATATGTCAGTCAATTTAAATTAATCATATTAAGTTGATTTATGAATTATGCGTAAAACAAATTCATACAAATATTTGACTTGTATATATTTTTATTTTATTTTAAATTTATTTTTTATTTTAAAAAAAGGAAAGAAAAAAAACAAAAAACAAAAAACAAAAAAAAAATAAAAATAAAGAGAAAGTTGGCGTGGCCAACTTTTTGAAAGTTGGCCACGCCAACTTGGTTGGCGTGTAAGGTCATTTATGAAATAATTTTTATTTTAGGTTATTTTGAGAATTGATTATTTATTTGGGGTTATTTTGTTAAAAAACCCAAAAACATTAATAGTCCTAATGGGCTTCACATAAGTAGTGGGCTTTTGTTAATTTGGGCTGGACCCTACAAATCTCTCCCGGAGCCCATGAGTTGAGGGAGAGACATTCCAACAAGTTCATCACCGCAAGTTGATGGTGGCCATCCCGGCACATAGCTTGAGCTTCTCACGAGACACCACTTTTGTCAGCATATCAGTTGCATTCTTCTCTGTGTGAATCTTTTCAAGTTCAAGTAATTTAGAGTTCAAAACATCTCTAATCCAATGATATCACACATCAATATGTTTCGATCTACCATAAAAAGCTGCATTCTTAGCAAGATGAATAGCACTTTGATTATCACAAAAATAATACATACATTTCCTAATTGAATCCAAGTTCATGCATGAACTTCTTCATTCATAACAACTCTTTGCAAGCCTCAGTGGTTGCTATGAACTCAGTTTCTGTGGTAGACAAAGCAATACATTTTTGCAACTTGGATACCATGCTACAGCTCCCCCGGGCAAAGGTAATCAAATAGCCTGAAGTAGATTTCCTTGAGTCCAAATCCCTGGCCTTGTTTGAATCTGTATAACCAACAAGCATATGATTTTCAGACCCAAAACTGTAACGACCCAAAACTTGTACATGATTTACATGATCATGCATAAACATAATGACTCATATATGAGCATTTTATATGACTAAATGCTAGGTCTATTGCGAATATAAAATATGTGACATTTATATATTGATATGTGATATTGTTTTGGATTCTATTAACTTCATGACTTGAGTGACAAATGTGAGACGAATTAGGTATATTAAAACGACGAGGAAAAGTCAATTTCATTATCTTGAGAATATGATTAAAATTATGAATATACAAAGTTGAGGGACGTAAGTGTAAGATGGTAGAGAATTGGAGGTCTAAAGTGCAATATTTCATATAATTCATATTTATCTAGTGATTTAGGAAGGGACCTTATCAGATTTATTTGCCATTTTCGTTTCTTCATCTAGTGCTTGGGGGAAACCTATCAAAACTTCATAGAAACTTGTAATGAAGGTATACATATGTTTATACTCCTTGTTTTCTATGTTTCGCAAGTTTAAATGATGTGTTTATTGATGTTGGTTGAGAAGTAACATAGGGTTTGCATGTGTTAGATAAAAACATGTATGTTGAAATAGATTTTGATGTTATACATGAAGGGAAGATGTTTTGGAAAGAAAGAACACGAGTTTTAGAAATCTGCTGAAAAATAGAACTCTAATGTTCTGGTGTTTTGAGTTTTTGAAACTCTTATACTTTGATTTAGATGTTGGTGATCAAATAAAAGTTATAGTATGTTAAGTTATCTTTAATTTGATAGCAAATTCGAGTAACTTGGAGTTATATTGCATGAGTTATGTCAGTTTTACTAAACTATGTACATGTTGACATTTTAAGTTAAATGATTTCTGAAACCTGATGTTCTTGGCTACTTTCGTCTATGAAGATGATTGAATTAACTTAAGCACTTCAAAGATGAATTGTAGAGCTTTGCGTTACCTTTAATTTGACACAAATTGGGACTCATTTGGAGTTTATATGAATTAGTTATGAATTTTATACAAAAAAAAGTGTCAAAGCTAAAAAAAGCAGAAATTCATGCTTTTCCAAAGAGATCGACCGCCTCTCCTTATGCAATCGATCTCTCAAGCAAAAATTCTGGAAAAAGGTTTTCTTTGATGATTTAAAGTATGAGAAGCCTAGTAGATTTATGTGGACTATGAAAACATGTTAAATATAAATATTAGATGATTTATTAATGTGTTTGAGATAAATGTATTTATAGGTCCTAATCTCGAACAAGCTACAGATAAGGAGAACTAAAAGAGTTCTTCGAGATAGGTATATTGTTTGTGAGTAGATCATATAACTTGATATTTAACTGTACATAAGTATATGATTTATGTTATATGAAATGAGTTTATAATAGGTGTACATATATGTTATATGATGAATTTGCGTGATGTGATGGTTTCATTATATTGACTTGTGATTATGAATTGTGCATTCATGTGCATACATAAAAGATTAAAAAACTTTATTATGCCTGCTAAGGATCTTGAACCATGTGTTATTGCATTCTGAGTACGGTTAGAATTATAGAATCAAAAAATATCGATCCCAAGTTAATTGAGAACCCAAAAGGGATCTATAGAGCGACATGACCATCTCGTGATCACGAATTGTTCCTGATTCTAGTTGGTCCATAAAGAACAAATAATCATACATGCATGTGTACATGTGAATTGCATGTTTTACAAGTTTTACTACAAATATGATGAGTTGTATACTCATGTGATGTTGAATATCGCTTATTTGATACTCAATTAAGTGTTTTATTTTAGATAATCCGAAGTAAAAGCCGACTCTAGAGGAATGTCTAGACGTCTTTTTGAAGTACGGATTCAAGGTTGCTCGGCTGATCTGTATTTCTTCTTCCTCTGCTCATCATTGTACATATATGTGTATAGGTTTTTGGTATGGGTAGTGAGAGATACAACCTTGGTCATTTTTTGTGGCATATATGCCATGCACATATTGTTATTGAAAAAAGTTTTAAATTTCAATTTTAGATGCAAAGAATTAAATATTTTTCTATAGTAATGATATAGTCACAATCATGTGTATGTATATAAGTGATGTGACGCTCTTAAAAGATAAATGTTAGACGACATGCCTCATGTATTTACACGTGTATAAAATAGATATGTGTGTCACGTGTAATGAAAATGTAGGGGTGTCACAAAAACAAAGTCTCAAATCAGTAGAGCCACGAAGATATTTCATAATTCACTTCACTGCAAACCAATGCTCTCTGCCCCGATTAGATATAAATTGACTAACTGTGCCAACTGCATGAGCTAAATTCGGTCTCGTGCAAATCATATCATACATTAAGCTGCCCACAACTGATGCATAAGGAACTCTTTCCATGTCTTTCTTCTCTTCATTACTGGAAGGAGAATGTTTACTGCATTGTGAAGCAAGAGGAGTGCTTGGCACTTTAGCCTTATCCTTGTCATAACATTGAAGTACCTTCTCAATGTACTTTTGTTGAGACAACCACGACTTCTTGTTCTTTCTGTCACGAGTGATCCCAATTCAAAGAATTTGATTTTGTAAGGACCCTGGTACCCTAAGTGCGGATTAAATGCATAAGTAGAGCTAACATGCATAATCAGAGTATAATAATTCGTGTTGAGGCCTTGAGCTTTAAGGATTACATGCCAAAATAATTGCTTCCAAAATGGATTAATTACATTCCCAGCAAAATGAATGTTATCACTATAGCTTTACACTGCTCCTAGAGTAGAAACTATATAAAATAATCCCGTCCTTCTATGTCAAAAGCATTCATCACTAGCTCATTGCATCAACCCATCATTAGCCCCCTTATGCCAAAATGTACCTATAAGGACAACCCCCAAATCATGAGCATATAATAATCCATATTCAACATAATATGATTATAAGGTGTAAATGCAAAAGCTGTAATTACAAAACACTTCCTATATTCCAATTCATTTTAAACGCTCCCTTTTGGTTGTCCCTGTACCATAACTCATGATTATAATCAATAGATTATATTGTGGTTCCACAAATGTCAAGACATATAACCATTTCATTATCACCTATCATCAATCCCTAGTCTGTTATAACAGTATATTTTAATGCACGCTTGTCATGACAGCGGCACTAATACCCCTCGCTTCGACATATCAGCGGCATTGAATAACCTCGCTCAAATGCGACATGCGGCAATACCCTCGCTTCAACATTTGGCGTCAAATATTCTTTCCTCGCTAAGATATGACAGCGACAAGTATTCTATCATCGCTTCAAGTGACAGCGGCAAACCATTTAAAATCATCACTCGAATATAACCATGACTCGTGGGATATGCACCAAGTATCCAACATATACATATGCAATCATAATGCATAATTCAACATGTATTTGCATTCACAATGCACAATCCAATATATACTTGCATCCACAATGCATATTCCAATAAGTATATAAAATACATGTTACCGCCGTACGTCTCTCTACGTACCTTTGTTCCAAAATGTAGAATTTGATAGGACTTTACTTCCTTTGTTGTGTTGCCACCTGGGATGGTTCTACACATTCACACAATCAATATTAGAAGTCAATAATAGTCCGATACCAAAAATCCCACAAAAATAACTAAAATACCCATTTTTGGTGACTCGTGATCGATCGCTATAAAGCCCCGATCGATCGCGAGATCACACTGCCAAAGCCAACAAAAATCTGCCTTCGGCGATCGATCGCCAAGTTTGGCGCGATCGATCGCGAGACCCACCAATCGATCACCCAAACTTGGCGATCGATCGCCAAACGTTGATGTTCCCTACTGGTTGCGCGCGATCGATCGCCAAATATGGGCGATCGTCGCCGTGACCTGCAACCCGAAAATTCACCATTTTTCTTCCTCAATCCATACCAACTCAAACACCATCAAACCAACAACATCAAAACACCATAAACCTTCAATATAAACCTTAATAACACCAAAAATCCATCACACAACCAAATACATCATATACCCAAAAACAAACCCATTTCAAATCCCTAATACAAACCCATTTCAAACACAAAACATAATAAATCAAACAATGAGCGATTCATACCCTTCAAGGCTTCAAATCCTACCAATAAATCCCACAAATGAAGATTTTGCAAAGGTTTTCTCCTCCTCTCCTTGCTAAAATAGAGATTGGGGGTTTGGGGATAGGGTTGGGAGTGATTTGATAAGGAGTGGTGGGTTATGAGGTGTTAGGGGGGGTATAAGTGTCGGTTTAAAGTAAAATGGTACCCCATTAATTAGCATGATGTATAAAATATCCCCAACATGATATTTTAAAAGCATTTTCCAAAAATGCACCATAACCTCAATTAAAACATGCTTTACCAAAATAATTAACACCCACCCCAAATAAACCATGCCATTACTCAAATTCCCAACATGCAACACATTCACTATGAAATGCATTACCAGGTCAAGCCCACCGCATGACTAAGCATTTCACCATATTAATTAATTCAACACTAAATTAATTAACACCATAAATATCACATAAATATAATTAATGCCCTAATGCACATAATTATTTCCCCTACTTATAAGATTTCGTCATCGAAATGACGAAATCGCATGCACTTACGAATCCGAAACTAAACATAATCATATACCAGAAAATAGTTCCGGGTAGTGCTGCATCATATGCCGCTCCGTCTCCCACTTGGCCTCCTCGACACCCGTGCGATCCCACTGAACCTTGACCATCGGTATCATCTTGTTCCGAAGTCTGCGATCAGCTCTATCCAGAATCCTGACTAGCCGTTCCACGTAGGACACATCCGAATCTAACTGCACCTCTGAATGCTGCAATACATGTGACGGATCCGGCTCATACCTACGCAACATAGATACATGGAACACGTCATGAATACCCGACAATGACGGTGGCAAAGCCAAACGGTAAGCCAACGTACCGATGCGCTGTAAGATCTCAAAACAAGTAGATTCTACTAAAGTTGTGCCAAGGGGAAAAAGATTGAAAAGTAGTTTGGAAACCACAAAAAAGAAGTCAAGTGGCAATAAGACGTCATCTTCGAAAGATTCAATCTTTCAGGAGTGATTTTGAGGAAAAGCTTGATAAGGTAAATACTTAATAATAATAATGAATATTATTGAAATTTTATGGTGAAGGCAAAATAATTTTTTTTATATCATCTATCTTGTTAAATAAATCATTAACTCGTATATTTTCTTATCATTTTGCTCTTTGTTTCATTTCTTCTGACTGGAGCATGCCTCATTCAATATTTACGCAATTACTTCAGGTATATATATTTCATATTTTTTGAATATCAAGATTTCGCTGGATCATATATCAGTCATATTTCACAAATTATATATATATATATATATATATATATATATATATATATATATATATTTGTGTGTGCATTATTTGTTATATTTCAAAAATTATATCATGTCATTTAACATACCCCATGCAATAACAAAATTTTGGACAATTCGGTATGAATGCTGCATCAACCAAAGGCGAGTAACAAAATGGAAACAACTAGGATAAAGATTAGATATCTTGCATCAATGAAGGAATTGTTTTTGAAAATGATAGGATATCTTTTTATTGGGAAAAATAAATTTGGTGGCAAGATTTATTACATTTTAAATTCTTTACATTTCTTTAATATTTTCGTATATTGATATTGATTATCATTTCACTGTAATATATTTGACTTTATTTTCTACTTAATTTTATTCACATTAAAATCATTAATACCTACTTTATTATTTATAATATAAAAAGTAATTGACGCTAGAAATATATATATAATATATATATAATAAGTAAATGATACAATTTGAATCATATATTTATTTCAATAATTGTGGAGTTCAATTTAATTATAAACTTTAAGTAACATTTATTTAATCGTAATTTTATGATTTCTAATTATACAATTTTTTACATTTAAATTATAAACTTAAAAGAGTTTATAAATTGTTAAATTAAAAGAGTTGGTAAATTATAAGACACGTGTCATTTAAATGTGTATAACATGAATTGTAACATGAAGTGGCACAGAAGATTGTAAAAAATCCTACACACCAAAAAATAAAAATAAAAATAAAAAATAATATACAGTAGTCTAAAATATATGCTCCAGGCGCGTTAAATCCAATCGCGCATAATTGTGTTGAACGACAGAGGAATAGTAAGGAATAGTGGGAGAGCATTCTCCGTGTCCTCGTCTTTGTGGCTATGGCGGAGGACTTCACCTTCGGAGAATTCGCTTTCGCTTCCTTCCGCTCCAGCCACCCTCTCGCCACACTGGATTCTCGATCCAATGGTCTGAATCCAGTTGCCGACGATGATGAATGGGGCGATTTCGTGAAATCTCCGCAGCAATCTCAAATCCCGGATCCTCCTATCAATTCGTTTACTGGGAAAGGAAATTCTCCATTGGAACCGACGCCTCGATGGGTGAAGCCAAGTGGTGCGTTGCCGCTTTCGTTTTTTGGGGCTGCTGAGAAAGAAGAAGAGCAAGAAGGTAAGGATGCTGCGGATTTGAATCTAGGCAGAAGCAATGTTAGTGCCGCGAATTTCAATTCGGTTTTTATTGAGAATAATGCTTCGAATTCTAAGAATCTCAGTGCTGGTAATCTGTTCAGCCACAATTCGCACATCAACGCGGAAAATGGGCCTGATTCCAAGTCCGCAGACAGGTTTGGTTTGATTAAAAAGATTCGGTTTCGGTTGATAACGGATTTCATTCCAATTCGGATCTAAATGTGGCAAGATCAGATTCTACTGGTTCGATAAATATTCAACTTGATGGTACGGTACGCAGAAGTGATCAGGGTCAGCTCACAAAAAATGGTAATAACGAGTTCAGTTTTGAGGCAAATGTGTTTGATCCGAATCATAACTATGACCTTTTGGTATGTGGAGTCTGGAATTGAATGAATCCAGCTCTAACTCAAACTCAGCAAATCCAAACGTCAAAAGATCCGGTTCCAATTTGGATATGAATGATCATACACGAAAATCGACGGCTCAAGCTCATTCTGATGCTGCTGCTGCTGAAGGTGATGATGGATGGGAATTTCAAGATGCGTATTCAGAACCCAAAACTATAGCTTTGAGTAATAAGGTAATGAATGATTCTTATAATGTTGACATATTAACCAAAGTTCAGCTGTGAGATAGTAATTGTTCATTTCCTTTGGCATTAATATTGGGATTAAGTGATTTTAAATGTATCGAGATTTCAAATGCACTGGAAGGCCAAGATTTACACTTTTTGTGATACTAATGATTTTATATAAAATAGAATCAACTGTGGGTTGACTGGAAATTATTACTTTCTCCGGCTGTGAATACTTTTACGCATATTGAGGTGAACTCTATAAGGTACAGTCTTCCACTTTTTTGTTAAATAAATGTGATTTTCTTTGTTCCAAGGTGGACTTCACTCCACATGATGTTTCTGCAACGAATACATTGTCACCTGGAAGTGTGAGTAGCTCAAATGAAATAGGCAATTTGTTTGGGCCTGTGAAGGAATCTGTAGACCTATTTGCAACATCAACCAGATTTCTAGACACTTTTACCGCCTCAACTGTTGGGTCTCATGGTTCCCAGGATGTAGAGTTAATCACTACCCAGCCAAGAAAAGCGAGCAATTATGATTTTATTTCAGAAACAAATTCAAACGTCAAACAAAATGATACAGAAGGTCAATTGAATCCAAGTCCAGATGTTGAAAGTTCTGATTATGATGAAGATTTTGGAGAGTTTACTGCTGCAACTGCAGAAACTAATCCAGAGCAGGTGGTTAGTCACTCGTGTGTCCCTTTTATTCTTGATTGACTCTTGTATTACGGGATATGTTTTTGTAAAGTTTCAGTTTTCTTCACAAACCATCTTAACTATATACTGTTTTTTTCCTGCAAAAGACATATCAAGACCTAATAGAAAAATACAATTGAGGTATTTAAATGTCTGAATTATAAACTTGGGTTGTGAATAAAAAAGCAACTGTTAAAATTGAATTGTAACCGGTCTAACCGATAGTGGATGGGAATATCTGGATGCATATTCATAATCCAGAACTAAGTTTAGAGACGAAGGCTTTTTGTAAATAATGATTTTACCCTTCTTTTGTGATCTCATTACTTTCAACAACATATTTCCTTGTAATTCAATCATGTCATTATGTCTTTTTAGTATAAAGATGGTTATTGTGTGTTTTTCAACTTCTTAACGCACTTTTGAATTTATTTGATAGTTTGAATGCGTACTTTTTATAGGTTTTTGCACTCTTTAACTTTGAAAAATGATTGTGTCATCTATCAGTGGAGGCTATTTCATTGCATACTTATATTTAGCCCTAAAAAAAGGAATCTGAACTTTTTCTTTCTTCTTGTTTTTCTTCTACCGATTGTGATTCTTCACTTTCTAGAGGAAGGATACAGGCTTAAATTTCACAGAAGCGCACTCCCCATGTCTATTTTTGGTAATGAAGAGCCAGAAAGTGATTGTTCTCTTGATGCTCAAGATGCTTTGGTGCACCAGTCTAATTCTGAGAGTGATAATCATACTTCAAAATCAGTTATTTCTATCAGCGATCTGATATCAAGTTTATACAGCCAAACTGAGAAGACTTCTTCCTTAAACACCACCCAGGAACCAATCACAGTTGAGTTGAACCTCTATAGTACAATGACCAGCTCCAACCTCAGTAATGATGGTGATCATCTTGATGACACTTCTTGGGATTTAAGGATGCATTCTCACAAAGGAGCGGGGACAATAGGGCATCTCTTTATAGCTTTGGGGATGCACATCTGAGAACTTCTTCCAAGATGAAGCTGAACAATCATTTGGATTTCTATTCTAAATTAAAGGAAGAGTTATATTTTGTTTCTAAAAACCATATCGAACTCCTAAAGGTATGCATGAGAGTCAACCATATTTTTCGATCCTCTTTTCACCACCGCTAATGAGTTTTCATAGTCTGTTTCTAGGTAAACTTGCCTGATGATTTTAACAGCTTGCAGTTCATATTTGTGCATCCTATTGCAGTTCATATTGTGCATCCTATTGAACTAATTCTAATTTTCTGTAATCTTCTCTTTGTACTAGCAATCTCAGGGTAATGATACTCTTTGGGTGAAGATGCAAGCATGGCACATCTTAACATCGAGTTCCAGGTAATCATCTGAGTGCTTCCGTTGAGCTTTTAGCATAGGCTTCCCATTGCCATTCTGAATTTTTATGCTTGTTCCCAGATTTGCAGTCAGAAAGACAGATTTGTTCCTAACTTCCTATAGTTGTACTTTGCAAATTGGCAACCATACGACTGTGATTACTCTAATACTTGATTTTATGATTGGTGGTACTTTTAGAACTTCTTGAAGTTTGGTTATTTGTTTAGATTTTCTTCTATTTGTCAAAATACATTTTTTATTTTGAATCAATAGATTCTCTAAGATTATCTTTTGAATGTGCAATGTGGATTAAACTCTTCTTCTAGATCTCATGATGCAAAGTCAGCTTGATAAACTAGTTAGAGCCTCTCCGATAGTTTTTTCAATTTTGTACCCATTTTTTTGTAGTTTAGTTTTATTGAAAGGAGACTTTGGTGTTATAAAATGGTTAGCTTATGTGTCAACGGTATGCCACAATTTTAGATAAAAATGTTGATGCTGTTATTTTGGTAATCAGTAGTGTGATGCAATAATTTCACCGAACATTAAAACTAAATATAATCAGATCAAAAATTCATCATTCTAACTCTTATTGCGTTAAAACCTTGTATAGATGGTCTGCAGGAACTTGAACAAATGGATTACCTCTTGATAAGCAGGATCAGCCTCAAGCAATAGTCATCTCAGCGAGTTCATCGAAATTTTACTCGGAGCCACAGTTTCAAATATTGGAGTCGGAGTATCATTTATCAGAAAAGTTACTACTGGTATGTAGTTTTTCAGCACTTGGTACATATTTTTTATTGTATTGAAAAGCTGATAGAAGAAGATTTACGGATACATATTCCAGAATAGGCATATTATGTTAGCCTCGCGTGGCAAAATAGTTTTTGGTTGAGATATCCTTTTATTTATGGTGTCAGGGAGTGTTTCAGTTTCTTCTTTTGCTTTTCCACTTTCATTTTAGTTGAGAGATTTTTCCAGTTATCTCTATTACAGGTTAAGAATTGACTGATTGACTTTTTAATTTATCTATATTTATATATTTCTTTCTGCGTGCATTGGAAATAGCAAATTTATTGCTTATGAAATACTTTTCTGGGCATAGGTGGGGAAGGATCTGAAATCAGCGATGGAAACTCATTAGACATGCAAACACCATGCTTAAGATTTTGACATTAGGGACACCAGAGGGAAAAAACCACATATATTTCTGTCTGGTCTGAACATAATCTCCGTTTGTGCTCAAGAATTAAAAGAAGGTGCCTCAATTTGGACTAAAGCGGCAGAGAAGCATGTTCAGAGTCGGTTACTAGCTGAAACCCATGGTATCAAACCTCTGTTTCTTTTATGGTGTTGAAAGGAATCCATTTGGCATTGACAGTATTTTCTGTAATGAATACATTTTGGTTGGAAGAACGTTTGTGATATTGACTCTAATATTAGATCTTACACATAGAAGAAAGATAATGAATGCAGCTGATATTATTTGTATGCTCCATCATTTTTAGTTTTCCATTTTAATCCTCAACTGTTGCAATTACTACAGGAAGAAATTATGTTTTAGCACTTGGACAGATCTACAGGGTGGTAGTGATTCTTGGAGCTTCAGTCAAACTTTTTAAACCTTGGACCATATCATGTTCCATAGATTTGTCTGGCATCTACATTCTTCTAGAGGAATGCCATGCTCTGTGGTCAACTTCAGGACTTGAAGAAGCCCTTTCTAGTGGACAAGTACCTACTGCTTCAGAGGATGCATTGTTATTCAAGTCCATTAAAGACATCCGCGATCTTGATGCAACTGCACTTCAAACTATGTTTTCATGGAAAAAGATTCAATGTGTGGACTATCAATGCTAACGGCAGGAGTGGCACCAGGTAGACATTTTTTTGTGACAAAGCTCAAATCCCCTTTTTCCAGAACTCGTACATGTTTGCAGAAAATGGCTCTCTTTATTAGCAAATACAGATGAACGTTTATCTCTTATTTTGTCATTAAATTTTATATGGGCATTGTTTTCTTCAAAGAAAACATTGAAACCTCTTCAAGACCCAAATTTTGAGTAACTGCAAGAAGTGTAGTATGAAATTTCTCGAATTTAACAGGAA